>OX328123.1:97204141-97411192 GCA_946811695.1 Gonocerus acuteangulatus | reverse complement strand
AAGGAGACTGAGAGGTTGAAGGTGGCGTATTTAAGGGGACGCTTGGTGGAGGAGGGGTCTGTTTAAAATTCCGCAGGGCTGCCCCCCATCAGTTCTGCCAACTTTAATTTCCCCAGCCTAATCGAGCAGAGGTTTCCACCACCGAGTCCAGGGGTTTTCACTTAGCAAAGCCGGCCAGCCCTCGAGTGGATGTTTCCTTTCATCCCTCCGACAGGTTGGAAAAGTGAATTACTTTTTTCACCCTCTCTCCCTCTATCGGCTTCATAATGAAGTAGAACCTCAAGGATTCAAATCTCATTTATATCAAATTATTCAATGTAAAATAAGCTGAACCACTTTTCTTCTTCGATGGACTCCTTGTTTTTTAAACACAATGAATGTAAATGGAGAAGACTTTTAAAAGACGAGAAAATTCATGGATGATGCAAGCACCCATAATTATATTATTTTCTAAATCATTATGTTTCAGAAAATGTGATTTAAATCCAGATCTTCACGTTTAGTGTTCACATGTATAACCAAGTATGCAATCCAGTTTTAAATCACAGCATGACTGATGGAACCAAAGCTCAAGACTGGTAGCCAAAAGTTGTAGGTTACTGCCATATAAAGCTTAGAATACAATCGCCGTTATGGATGCATCCAATTTGGCGTCCATTTGAATGTTTCGATACTTTTGATTTATCTAGAGATAAAGCTACTTTGGGTAAAATAACATCCCATGCTGTGGTATAAAACCCAGTAATCTAATTATTCAAAACATGAGGATCGGTTTCTAAAAAAGATAATTTTTCTAAATAAGAAAGATGTGTATTTTACATCGTCTAAAAAAAAAAGTGGATGCATGAAAATAAAATGAAATCATTTTATCAATTTCCCCTAAAACGATTACCAAATTAAATTTACTAACATGCAGGTAATCGGATAAAAAATCGTTTATTTGTTTGATTGAATCAATGCTGGTTCATTACCAAAAGTCTCCCAAAGAAGAGTCTAAACTATTTTTGATTAGATGATATTTATATGTAAAACATTTGAATTAATCACTGTGATTCTTTTTTAGGGTATCTAGGATGTAGAAAAACCAATTTTTTTGTATTTGATAAAACCTTGTTAACCTGACCAAAGGGTAAATCATTGAGAGACCTTGTTATAGGGGCAGAAACAGTTACTTCCCTTGAGGGGATTTTTAGTAAGTGATTAAAAACAAACCCGTTTTAGTTTACAATAATTTATTTTGTACAATTCTACTGTACTGTAAAAAATGAACGGATTTAGTTTATTTTTACAACGCATTTTCTCGTATTCATCTCTTTAATGATAACAACGAATATCGAGTTTCGTTGAAATATAACAAAAACCTCGGCTGGCATGGTCGAGCTCCTCCTGGTGGACCGATTTTGTTGGTTAACGAACTCGTTCAATCGTTTGCAATCGTTTGATGGGGGGAATACTGCATACCAAGTTTCGTGGCAAAAAAACAAAAACTCTGGCGTGTATCGTGTTAACGGACACACACACACACACACATATATATATATATATATATATATATATATATATATATATATATATATAGGGGGCGAGGTTAAATCAGTGGTAGAGCACTGGACTAATAAGCTGGAGGCCTGAGTGGACGCAATATACCAATTTTCGTGACGAAAAAACAAATACCCTGCCGGATAGCGTTTTGACATATATATATATATATATATATATATATATATATATATATAAGATGGATGGATGACGTAGAGAGGGACCTGAGTAGGCTGGGTGTGTCAGGATGGAAAGACAAAGCAGCCGACAGAGCTACTTGGAGTCTCATTGTGAAGGAGGCCAAGGCCCACCTTTAATTAAAATTAATTTTCAAGATGCATAATTCTTATTGAAATTAGAAGCACAATTTCAACAGAAATGGCTTGATTATTACTTAATTATCAATAGAAGAAGGACTTTTTCTGACTTGTATTCTAATGAATGGTGTACAAATTCTGGTTTCTGCTCGGGGTAATCCCTAATCAACACCCTGGACAGGTTGATTAATGAAAGGGATCTGTTTCGTTAAAAGTTTTACATTCGGAAACATTCGTCTACCCCCTCCCGAGCCAACTTGAATTTATGTTGAAGCGAAAATATTAATTTCTTCCATCCTTCATTCTAAAGAATTATTTTCAATTACCTGAAATGAGATTCCATTTCCCCTCGGAAATTGGAACTGAAGTTAGCTTGTCCCATTCAAAAATGAGTCATTTATAATGAATTGGGGAGAACATTTAGAATCAATGTCACAGTACTAACCACAGGCGCATAAACGCAGCTTTTATAAACTCATTACCTCTTGGGCAGTAATTCCTTTAAATTGCTGAAAAAAAAACTTGATAACAATAGAGGGCAAGACTTCCACACAGGAATGAAAATATTGTTCAAGAACCACTTTACCACTATAAGACTTTTTGTACATTATGTCTTTATTGATAATCACATTCTGTGTATAAATATATCTAGTTCTCTAATGCATAGAATATATGAGGGGGGCTGCAGCTCCTCTGACTCTTTTTGATTTAGGACATGTATTGGGAGATTCGACATAAGCCACCTGATTACTAGGATTCGCGGATCATTTGTGGAAATGAGAGCTAACCATGATGAGATTACTAAGACTACATCCGCTTTTATCTACGCCTTACCATAATCATTAAATGTCAATTGCATCAAGAATAAACTTCATTTATTTCTGATAATATGACGAAAATAGACATAATATTACATTTATTAATTTAAAGTTTTTTCACTCTAGAATTCCATTTACAGTATGAAATTGAGAGATAACTTAGTTCTTAGTATACCGTAGGAAAGCTGATTAATTTTACAACTTTTGTAAGATTCGACCGTTTTCAGGATTTTTTGGAAGAGTTGTAATTTTCGAAAAAGTTGTTACTAACCAGAAGCTATTATTAATTTCTTCTTTTAGCACTTTCCTCCGAAGGAAAGTAGCTATTGAGGTTGCACTCATGACGGAAGTTTTGAAAAATTTCTTCAAATCCTTATCGACCCTACCTAGTAGACACCGGAAATGACCCCCGTTAAAATGTGTATATATGCATGCATATATATATTTATATATATATATATATATATATATATATATATATATATATATATATATATATAAATATATATATGCATGCATATATACACATTTTAACGGGGGTCATTTCCGGTGTCTACTATATATATATATATATATATATATATATATATATATATATATATATATATATATATAAGATGGATGGATGACGTAGAGAGGGACCTGAGTAGGCTGGGTGTGTCAGGATGGAAAGACAAAGCAGCCGAAGAGCTACTTGGAGTCTCATTGTGAAGGAGGCCAAGGCCCACCTTTAATTAAAATTAATTTTCAAGATGCATAATTCTTATTGAAATTAGAAGCACAATTTCAACAGAAATGGCTTGATTATTACTTAGTTATCAATAGAAGAAGGACTTTTTCTGACTTGTATTCTAATGAATGGTGTACAAATTCTGTGCACCAGAATGGGGGACGGGACTGTGATATCAGTCCCGTAACAGGCCACGTGGGCCCTGAGGAGCAGATACTATAGAGGTATCTGATCCATGACCATACGGCACACTAGGGATCAGTACTATGCTCTGGCCGCCTGATTTTCCCCGTGGCTGCTTCGACTGCCTAGAGTCATTAGCACCCAAGGTACCCATTATTAAATTAATTAAAGGCTGGGTTGGCCTAGGGACGGTCAGGATGGCTGAATTCAACCCATGAACGAATACACTAGAAGAAAAAATCTTTAGTGCTCGCTCGGGATTTGAACTCAGGTCTCCAGCTTATTAGTCATGTGCTCTACCACTGAGCTAACCTCGCCCCTATATATATATGTGTGTGTGTGAGTGTGTGTGTGTGTGTGTGTGTCCGTTAACACGATACACGCCAGAGTTTTTGTTTTTTCGCCACGAAACTTGGTATGTAGTATTCCCCGCATCAAACGATTGAACGAGTTCGTTAACCAAGAAAATCGGTCCATCTGGAGGGGGGGGGGGGGTTTACTCTGGAGCCAACGTAGTTATTTGCCAATACCAGCTCCTGCGTGACGGACTTTTTGAATTGACATTGCAGTTTGAATGAGATATTTCTGAACATTGAATTAGCATTACGCTTAAAGCAAATTTTATGCTGATTTAAACAACTATAATGAAACGTTGACAACACGTTGTACAAGCAGAGAGAAATAAATGTTTATTGGAGTTGTAATCAAATTAAAAAAACGCGTTTTTTTCTAAAGAACCTTTAGAACGGCATAGGTATGTCTTTTTATATGGCATACAGTGTGATAGAAATAAGTGATTGGTGGTGTTGAACCACATTTTTGTCTAGTTTTATTCTAGTTGGGGTCATTCTGTTTTTCTCTTGCTAAACCAAAATGCCGCTTCATAGACTTCGGTTACGTGACCCATCATCTCACTAGCAGACTGACAAAGAGGAAAAAAAATCCTTTCATTTGGGAAGAATTATTTCATTTAAGATATTGATCAAAATTGATTGTTTCATCTAGATATTATTTTCAACAATGTAATTAACATACTTTTTCAGAAAGCAAAATTAACACTTATATTCCAATTTTGTTTAGATTTTATATAAGACATTAGAAAAGGAAAATACTTCAAAAAGAAAATCACTTATGTACCCTTTCTGGAAACTGAAAACTAACCAATTTGTTATATTCAGTTGAAAGCCCTTTCGGTAAACAGTTTATGGAGAATAATATACCTCTACAAATGTCAAAAAACACAACAAATAATGTTTTCACGATCCACTGGCATCAACGAACCATTACATTAATAATGAGATGCAAAAAGTTAGCTGTCGATTTCATTATGTAAGTCACGGAATATTTGGGATTTAGCTCAGAAAAACTGTCTGTATTTTGGACGTTACGGAATGATCTTTGACAGGTTTTATCGGCAGAACATGCCTAGGAATTGACACTTAACCGGCATCTATCTGCCAGGCATTTGTTGCTGAAGAAGTCTGCCAAATAGCTTGCCGATACGTCCAAGATTTTTCCGAAAATCTGAATGTTTTTCTTAGTAGTACATTCCTTGCGCTTTAAATGAATGGTAGTATGCATGTTAATATTGCACTTAGGAGTTAGAAGGTAGATTACTGGGCGATACAAGTTGAATGGTGCGCAACCAAGGCGATGTCAATATGAGCACTCCAAAGTAGCACGAAGTTTGCCTAAGTGAAACAGTGGTTAGAGATTGGAATCCTGTTTACTCTACATGATCGGCGTAGATCTTGAAGGGCTAATATAGGTGCTGTTTACAACCCTCCTGGATGGTGACGTCAGGAATACCCCCACGCTGTCTGACTACTCCGCCCAGATAACTCCCCTTCTAGATATATACTTCTCTTCGCTTTCCGAAACCCCTCCTACTTCCGACTCCCTTCCAACTTCCAAAGAAAAACATAGAATATACATTCTGTTTTCCTTCTTCTTCACTCATATTCTCATGACAATCTATCCCCAGAAAACAGTAAAGAATAATCAAATTATGAAAATCATATCAATAACATCAAATTACAATAATTTAACAAATATTTCATAAAAACAAAATACCAAACGATCAGGAAATTTCAAAAACATTTTTTTAAATTCAGAAAAAAAGTTTAATGTTAAAATATTGGCTGTTAATTCAATTTCTAAACATTATTTTTTATTGAGGTAGTTAACGAGGAGATTCTTAGGCTAGGGAGGAAAGAAACGGCCATAAGACAAATAAAATAAAAATCATAGTGAAAAAAATAATAAAAAATAAAATACATATATAAAAAATAAAATACAATTTACATAACATAATTGGCACTTTCTAGTTGATAGCTTTTATTCCCGTTTATTAGGTAATTGATCACGAGACCAACATCTCTTTAGCCTCCTAGAGCTCTGGGATTAGAATAGTTTGGAATGAAGGGTTGGAAGTCGGGATTTTGCCAGTTCATGAATGAAAAGGATATTTAACGTAAATTAACGTAGGTTATTTATTATTTGGATGATTTTCTCTTATGATTTTTATGTAATTACTCTTTAAACGTCATTATTGTTGTATGTTTATAACTAGGTCGCCAGTAAATGTAATTTTTATTTACAAATTACAGTAAACATTCATAATATTACGGGAGGAGAAATAAGAGAGCATTATTTGTACACAATGGTTGGCTAAAAGCTACCCTATCTACCCCTAAAATATCATGGGCCAATAAACATCGCCCTCTCGACAACCCTCCCAAGATCAAGTACTCTCCACAATCCCAATTGTGACGCAAGTACGATATCAAATAGTAGGGGAGTGGATTTCTCCTACTCCTCTGGACTTCCATTTTCAGACCAATCCAAGAGATCTTGGTAAAACTAGAGAGACTTTTTTTTTTAAATTTTTTATTTATATTTTCCAGAAACTCAGCTGATTATGGGAGATATTCACTCATGACTAATCAAATAGTTTTCAAGCATAAACGTTCTCACATTATTATGATATAGAAGTATATTAATGTACACATTACGTTGTGCGTACTGTAAGGGGCAATGCAATTAGCTCTATCCTAACATTATATATAAACAATAAAGCTGCCAACAGCCATAGCCACGTTGAAGACATCGGTTTCCATTGATCATTGAAGTTAAGCAACGACGGGCGTGGATAGTACTTAAATAGGTGACCGTCCCCGTGCTGTGGCATTATAAAAGGATGATAACCTCTAGATAGTCCGGCTCTAATAACCCAGTTGTTCAAATACCGCAAGAAAGAAGTAATCCAAAGAAAAAAATGCCTACTAATAACAAAAATCGATACTGTTTTTAATGCTTCAATTATTCGATTGTATTTTTTGGTTTTATAAGCAATTAAAGGATGGCAATAAACTTGCTGCCAGGTGCCCCTATGTCAGGGCCGCAACATCTCAGAGCCGGGCCCGGGACCAGATCACGGGCCCCCACTTCTCAGAGCCAGAATGAAAATTCCAGTACTTTGCTATAGGACTTTGGGCATTTTAAAATTATTTTCGTCTTGAGTTTTGAGCAAAATGAGAATAAAAGCCGATAATCGGTGCTGCAAAGGTCATTTTCGGTACTTTTTTTTCCAATTAGCGAGGATCGGCCCGGGCCCGGGACAACTGTACCCAGTTGTCCCCCCCATGTGGCGGCCCTGCCCTATGTATTTAACAATACAGGCTTCTTAGGAGAGTGTATCTACAAAAAGAAGTAAACATAAAAACAATTACGTAATTTGATCTGTAATGTAAAAAATCTTAAATAAATGAGGCAACCACCAACCATGGTTTATTAGCTGATTAAAACGTGACACAAGACGAAATTATCCTATACTTAAATTATAATAAAAAAATAATTTTAAACAAGTAGAATCAACCCATTTCATGATATATTTGTTTTTCATACATATGAGGCACCAAATTCATACTTAACAATATTTCTGTTTGCCAGCCTGTATGACAAATTAAATTCTGTCAGTCCTGGCTAACGGTAGACTTTCCAAATATTGACAGTATTGCTATTAGTTACATAAAAAGTGGGGTTAAATTAAAACCAAATAGGTTTGAGCACGAAATTACTTCAAATCCAATTTTGTACTAATTAACCTCAGCCACTGGCTGTTTTAATATTTAACCATTTACTAGAGAATAATTGAAATCTAAATTACATAAATGAGGAAACTATGCCCCAACCAGAACTCAATTCGTAATAACGTGTAATTATATTTCCCAATAGAAATCAGGATTATGTTGTTTTAATGAAGGTTAATTGAGAGGTTTAAACAGGACTGTCACGGAGAAAAACGGGCTCACCTTGAACTATTCAATTATTTTGCAACCTAAGCCTATGTATTTTATTTGTTGGATAACTAAATTAATTGTTTTATTATATTTTTTGTTTTACATGTTCATATGATGCTATATAATTCTTAGCATTGTTCGCACATTGACATAAAGAGCAAAATATAACGTAGAAAAGTAAATAATCTGCGTGTAGAATAAAATAATTACATATATAAATTGCCTAGCAACGTATATAAGAAATTGCATCTTCCCTGCCCGAAATATATCTCCAAGTCTCAATCCTCCTCTTTCTTTTTCTTTCTCCCTCTCTCACAACCTTCCTTGACAACTCGATTTTCCAATTTTCTAATAAAATCTTCAAAATTTCAGCTTAAGAAATTCCTTCTTGTTGGACATCGCGGTTTTATTTTTTTCATTATAGAATGTCAAAGGTAAGGTTAACGCATTTTCCGAATCAACAAAGCTTTTTTTTTTTTTTTTTTTTTTTTTTCCTATTTATGAATTCTTCATTTATCTAATACTGTACTATCAATCTTCTATAATCAACTCATCCAAATAATTTACATAAGGTAATTTTAAAATCTTATGCAAAAAAAATTCTCATACTTCAACACTGCTCACAAAAATCATCATTTTACACTAATATACTTGCTTATTTTAACACTGCCCCTGAATAAATTGTTTTTTGGTTTAGACTGATTTAAAAAGGATTTAACCCCGTTTTATCTGGGATTTTTCTATAAATATTTACAAATAGTAATTGTTTATTTAACAATAAAAAAAAAGTATATACAAAAAAAAAACCATGAATCGTATTAATGATGCCAGCAATCGATGCACCTTGGAAGATTAATAAATAAAAATTTATCTGAACAAAATTTCAGGCGTTGACATTTCATTTTTACAAAATAGTGTAAAGAAAATGCATCTTCCAAATATTCAAGGGCAAAAGTAGCAAAATAATTGAATAATTCAATAAGGTGCTCAGACCTTTTAATTTTTCTGCGAGAATATTTCTAATAGACTATTTGCTAATTGGCCCTTAAGGATTGCCATTCAGTACCAGCAAGATCCAGAACACATTGAAGTGACTCTGAAATAAAAAGTGCAATCATGGTACGTAGAGACTTAACGAAGAGATTCTAATTACGGGAGAGAGAGATGAAAGTCTGAGCATTGTAGCGTATATGCAGGGGCTGAAGCTAGGGGAACATGCTCCGATGAGCGTTCAGCCACGCGATCTTCTCTAAACGTTGCCACTCAGGGCAGCCAAAGGTAAACACTCTAAAAAGAATGTATTCTATGCAGCAGTGAAAACATTTGTCAAATTCAAAAAAAAAAAAAAAAAAAAAAAAAAAAAAAAAAAAAAAAAAAAAAAAAAAAAAAAAAGAGAGAGAGAAAGAAAATCTCCGTCATAAAAGCTTACCACTTTCATGTGCCCGGGTTCAGATGTACTATTGTGTTCAGGTAGTACTCCAACTTGATCATCAAAGACGTTTAAGCTTTAAGACGTAACATTAAAGAACACTTTGATAAAAAAAAGTCCGAAAGATGAGTAGGCTAATTGCATGGATACTTGAAAAAAAAGTGCGAAACCAACTTGTGGTTATTTAAGTCTTTCTACAGCTCTACATCTCCCTTCAACTTCACTCTACCCCTCTCCCCCCCCCCCCCCCTCCCTCTATCCCTATTCGCCTTTTTTGACACTTCTTGATAAAAAAGGTTTTTGTGTTTTCAAAAAAACAAAAAACAAAAAAAAAAAAGTTTTGCTGCTGTCAGTTCAAATTGTCTGTAAGTGCCAATCGGGCTTTAGAAATCACACCACTTCAAGGTGGACGGTAAGAACCACAGCCACTTAAGGAGAAGTACTTTTCGACTCTTTAAACAATCCAAAACCTTAAAGAACGATTATCAAGACATTTTCGATTGGAGGCCTCAGGTTTCTTTGCTTTGAACAGTTCTTTACGTTGGTTTCCTAGATGTTTTATTGATGGCTGTCTTCATAAAATATTTTAGCAGTAAAATGAAATTGCTAGTAAATCAAGAAACTTAAAATGAGAACGAATTTTCTATTGTTTCCGATCAGAAATCGCCGAGTGAGTAATTTCCACAACTTAGCAAATAGGACTAGCTTTAGACATTACTTACCTGGAAGATTTCATTAGAGAAGGCGTTTACAAAATACTAACTACACTTATTTCAAGCTTTCCAAATGACAGCAGGGATAAGGAATTATAGAAACGCGCTAAGATGACGCCGTTCCTGTAAATCGAACTTTTTGTCGTTTCTGCTGGAGGGCTATTAGCGCCGAGCTATCTATGGGCCACCACCCTTTTATAATGCCAACTGCACGGTCACCACTTTAATTACTGGCCAAGCCCAGTGGTCGAAGTGGAACCGCGGTCGAACGGCCTATTTAACGATTTATGGCCGTTTGCTCTTATCAATATTATTATTATTGATTTACTAATTATGAAACAACATTAGGAAATATAGTTTTATTAGTATTTTTCTCCAATAAAAAAAGTGGAAACTATAATTCGGAGAAGCAGTAGATAAAAGGGGATGCACAGAGAGTTTTTATGTTCTTCTTTGCAGGGGGATATAAGCCGTAGATTTTCCTTTAGGTCTAAGGGTTAACCCCGGACTGAATGCGGGTCGCCTTTGATTAGCATACTAATGTCTAGGCTTATTGGTACAAATCCAAGAAGGGGTGGGAAGATTGAGGGGCAAGAGGAAGAAAAAAACTCCAACCAACTATCCAATAATTCAACATTATCTCTAATTGAGGGTTAGCACCAGGATTAAGTCGTTTGGATTTATAAGGGTGAGAGATAATCGAATAAATTGTTACCAGACTCCTTTCTCCCTTCACTTGCAACCCTCAAAACTTCTTTTCCCTACGCCTATGAACTGTTAAAAAGTGGGTGTTATAAGAGCACAAATATCTAATGCCTGTCAGAATAAAAATTTTCTGTATAAACACGAACACAAACAGACGCACGCACGTACACAACAAACAGAACTAAACTTATTCCACGCATGATTGGGGGAGGGAAACTAAGAAAAAAATTAATTTCGTTTAGAGCCTTCCGCTCAAATTCCGGAACATAAATATGCTTTAGGTCCACCCGACAAACCTATTTAATGTACTGTATAACATACAGTCTTCTTTTTCGTACATATTTACCGCGCATGCGCGAACTCCAGCGGGCGCTTTTTGTGGCACTTTTTTTAAACGTTTTTTTCAGTTTAGTGATCGCTAAAGCATATTTATGCTGCATTTTTAAACCCCGTATGATGGACTCCTAATGGATTTTGTAGAATAAGAGTCCTATTTGGGGGTCTGTTTGTGGTCCTGTGGCTAATGCCTTGGATTCTCATGCGGGAGATGAGGCGTCGAGTACCGTCTGCGGCACGTTGAGTTTCCTAATTCTAGGGCCCGTTCAAGAATTTCCGTGTTGAAACAAGGATGTTTAGGAAAGGTGGCAACCATTAATAGCCCGGAGATAGTGGCCTAGATGCAGAATCGCCGTTCTAGTTAAATACGCATGGATGAATAAGTTGTGCCCCAAATGAAGCTTAGTCCAAATCACTTCTGCACTGCAAATAAATCACGAGGCCCCTTCTTGGCCTTTCTAGTTTCTAATCACCGGTGTGAACTTGGCGCCGAACATTAAGTAATCAAAAAATCAATCCTATGTATGGTTTGTAATTCGTTTGTACCTGTTTGCACCACATATGCTTTTGTATGTACCTCGACCAATAAAAAATTATAAGCACGTAAAAAAATGGTCAGCGCAATTAACATTAAAATATTTAAATTTTCTTTGCGCCATTCGATAGAGAATCGGTTGTACCTGTTTGTACCACTTTTCATTTCGTTTGTACCTCAAAGGGTACGCGAGAACGAATTATTTAAACGTTTGACTTACGCAACAACAATAAGTCCGCCATTTTCCAAAAGTTTAAATAATTCGTACTCACGTACCCTTGAAGGTACAAACGAAATGATAAGTGGTACAAACAGGTACAAACGATTGTCTATCGAATCCTGATGGCCGTTGTTCGATATCTCCAAAAATAACGGACTTACTGTTTTGGCGTAAGTCAAAAGTTTAAATAATTCGTACTCGCGTACCCTTTAAGGTTCAAACGAAACGAAAAGTGGTACAATCAGGTACAAACGATTGTCTATCGAATGGAGCAAAGAAAATTTAAATATTTTTATGTCGGTCGCTGACCATTTTTTTAAGTGGTTTTATATATATATATATATATATATATATATATATATATATATATTGGTCGAGGTGCAAACCATAGCATATGCGGTACAAACAGGTACAAACCGTACATAAGTTTGACTTTTAAATTACTTAATGTTCGGCACCAAGTTCACCCCGGTTTTCTAATCTGCCCTAACCTTTTATTTTTCTCTGTCAGTCTAATTCTTATTTATAAATAAGGTGTGTGTATGTATTGCCGTGGCATATGCCTGAAATGGTCGGTATATTTATGTCTAAAGCAAGTGTTTTTTTTTGTGGTCATAAGAATAATTGTGTTTTGTAGAAGGACTTGCTGGCAGCCATAGCATAGTAATGAGTTTGATATGGTTTTGAACTGTGTAAAGTAGAGAGGATAGTTTTTATCACTTGGATTTGCGTTATAAATGGTTTCGAAGGAAAGTAAATCATTTGAGAAAGAATCGGTGAACTTTGTGGTTTTTTAGTGCAAGTAAAATATCTTCTTTTTCGGCTATATTTTCTAGGAAATTAATCTGGACGTGTAGGGAAGCTAAATAAAACTGGAAAGTCTGAGCGTCATTTTTCAACAAATATTTTACGTAAGTTGATAACATATTATTAATGTGTAATTAAAATATGTTTTATCATGTAGCGAAAACATGTAAACCTTAGTTTCCATGAAACTAAAGCGTGTGAATAAATGGGCCATTGAATCTGCCGTTTTGGAGAACCCTAAATTTAAATTCAGGGTTTTCGCCTTCAAAATAGTAATCGACAAACATAATCTTCAGTCTGGTTTTACTCGATTTTCAAATGCTAAAATACATATAAAACCGTGATAGACTATTTATTTTAAATTATATATATATATATATATATATATATATATATATATATATATATATATATATATATATATATATAATTATGTGGAAGAATAACTTGAACAATTCGTATTTTATGTCAGCCCTCGTTTTTCTAAAGGAGAAAAAATGATGAAAATATCTTAATAAGACGATGTTTCAACTTGATGTTCTAAAACAATAATTCATCAACAAATAAAATATTAACAAAAAATTAGTACTTTTAAATTGAAGAGACAGACAACCCAAGATCAGATTTCTCCTGCACAACACATTCTAACGGAGCTTTAAAATATTCACCAACCCTAGATGTTGTTCAGCCTTGCGGAGCAATTGGAGACACTCGAAATCATTACTTGAAAGTATTGTCACAGTTTAACAAACAACTTAACAGATCATTTGAAATTATGTTGTGTTCGTGTTAAACCTCACATTGCTTCTCTCAGGAGCAAACATAATTCTCTAATAATGGCCGATTAGCGTCCCCTTTATGAGCTTGAATCTCGAGGATCATGTAATGAGCCATTTGGATGCAGGGAATTCTCTCTACGGCTCTTGAAGAAGATAATTTTTAAAAGATTCTTCTCATAAAAGTAAAAATTTAAATAATACCACTTTGGAGCAGATGTGAGAGGCATTATCATTCCACTCTACATAGCCTATGATATATCGTTAATACTCACTCCACTGCAACTTCAAGTTAACTTCTTCTAGGAGCTTTAATCTTTCAATGTATCATCTATGTCGAGTAGCTTATTTACATCTATGCTCCTTCCTCTAAATGAAATTGGAATGATCTTGCGACTGATAAACTCGTATTTACGTGCTCAGACGATTCCTTTTTCCGCAGAAATCACAAATCCAGCAATTCTCTCACATTTTAATTGTCCAACAGAAGACGAATAGAAGCTTGAAGTTACTTAGAATTTAATGTATTATGTATATTTTGACCATTATTATTACTAAATTCACTTTAATTTGGCTGGTGGTCATAGATCAAAACACGCCATTACTTCAACTCCAAAACCTAAAATCAATTCTTTGCATGTTTGAAACCTTTCTTGCGCCTCTTCAGCAACTTATAATTAAGAATATTTTTGGTCACATTAGAAAAAATTAAAAACAACCCCTCCCCCATGGAACTAAAAGGTCCACCAATCCCTGGAAAGTAAATAATAAAACTCTCAAAATGGCTGACAGGTATCGTAGCAGATAATTTATTTATTTTTTAATTTATTTTAAGAAAATGTATAGTCGCTAACTATATAATCGATTGGTGCCATTGCTGTCAGTTGTATCTTATTTCTTATGTTATGTAAATCATAAAACCTTTGCTAGTTTACTCTTTCATGCGTTGAAGTGAGAGTTTGAAAGCTCAGTACCTGGTTTATTATTGCCTCTTAATTAAGTATTATTGCCGCGACTGTAAAGGTGTGAGCATTTAACACTCTGTGCCAAGGGTCGTGGGTTCGATTCCCACTATGGGGTGATGGGTTTACTTTTGAAAAAAGAAAAGGCATCAGACCTATCTTGGTTAGAAAAGAGTGGTAATCTATAGATAACCCGTCCTAAAATTCTCAGTTAATAATAATGGACGTTAAAATTTAAATAATAATAATTAAGTATTTTCTCTATCTAGTCTAATATTATTTTGTTTTTTGCGGTTGGATATTATTATTAAGGATATATCCTCATGGAGGCCGATTACAGTCTACTCTGTGGTCCGTCGAATAATAGAAAAAGTGTTGGATCAAGAGCTCAGGCAACAAATTTCATTCCACAAGTGTCAACGGGGATTCATAAGAGGGTTGCCAGGTGCTCACGTCAATGCACGCATTATCGACGGGGTTTTAAAAACTTGTAAAAGAAGAAAAGATGACTGTGTCGTTGCATTTTTGGACGTTACCGGAGCATTTGACAACATAGGCCATGCCTATATTGTAAAAACTTTGGAAGGAAGAGGAGTATCGTCTGACATGAAAAATCTCATCACTTCCTTACTTTCAAACAATAAAATACAAGTACAAGTTGGCATAAACAAAACGAGCTTCATTGACGTCAAACGAGGAGTTCCCCAAGGTGGCCCGTTGTCGCCAACTCTCTTCATAGCAGCCATCGATCATCTATATAGAGAAATTTGTGACCCGACATTCGCTAACCGCTATGGTTATGAGGTGAAGGAAAATATTGACAGGGTCATCCTGACAGGATTTGCTGATGACCAAGCAGTAACGGCATGTAGTAGAAAAGCGGCTGAAAGAGTAGTTGACGTCATCGTTCGGACCTTCAAAGAAATAGGATTGAGCATAAACCCTACTAAAAGCCCAGCAATAATTGTCGAGAAGGGGGTTCTATGTAAGGACGAACTATTTCTTGAAAACGGGGAAAATATTATGTCCATCAGTGATAGTGAACAAATAAAGTACTTAGGATGTTCCTTCACTTCAGAAATCGCTTTTAAGGAGGATTCAGTACGCACATTGACCAACAATTTAGAGCTACTGACATCCTCAAATTTGTTAAAGCCAGATCAAAAACTGAACATCATTAATCAATATATTTTCCCTTGTCTCGCCTATCCATTCCAAACAGTGCCTCTCATTAAAATGCCTCAATGCTTATTGGAAGGTGTGGATGTTATAATTCGACGGAGTGTGAAGGCAATAATAGGTCTGCCTGCCAATGCTTGCAATGCAATGCTGTATACATTCATGGTACATGTTCATTCATAATACTCTATGAAGAATATGTCCGGACTTTCCAAGGCTTACGCGGATAAAATAGAACGAACTTCTTCATCGAACTATTGATTACACTTTTAACATTAATCCAAATTAAGATAGATACATTTTAATGACGTTTAGAGCAGAGTATGAATTAAATTATCAAATAAAAAAAATACTCGATAGATAGGAGCCGTTTTGGACTTCTCGTAAATGTTTTTTCGAATGTATAGAAAGAGGTTGAGAAATCTTAGCACAGGGAACGCCAAATAAATGTCCAAAAGAAAAATGTACTGCATAAATTTTGCTAGGAGCCACTCTTATGGGAACAGTGTTCGGAGTTTCTTCGATACTGTTAGTGCCACTGCAGGTGAAGTGTGACTTAATACTTGATATTTAAAATATTTTGAAGGGTAAACATCATATGGAATCACGGTAGAATAACAATGTTCATGCTAGTCGGGCTTTTTTTAGACACTTTTGGTTTGGATCGAATTTTAGTCAAGTGGAAAGGGTTGCTACGGTAGGATATCATAAATTTAGCATCACTAGATAATAAGATGACACACTATGTTGTAATTAAGCATATGGGAGCTATCATAGGGTGAGTTTAATTAATGTAAACCATGAGCAATTTAGGTCAGACATACATTTTACATGGTTTACATTAGTCAGAATTTCTCTCTGATATAAATATCCTGCAATAACTATCCTAGTGTAAACGCACCCTTAAACTTTTAGTCTGTGCTTGTAAGGAATTTTAGCTCATAAATTATATTTCATATGAGTTTTGTCAATTTAAGTGTAGAACAATAGTGTTACTACCTCATATAGGAAATCTAAATTGACACTTTTAATTAATTAGTTTTCTTGATACTTGTTAGTGACTTCCATCTTCCAGGACATTTATAGAAATGAAGTAGCATTAATACCTAGGGCTCCTTTACCAGTTTTCCCATTAAAATAACAAGACAAGAGAAGGAAAGAGTAAGCTGCGGAAAATGAGACAGGGGTAAACAATGTGACAATTTAATATGAGACCGTTTTAGAAGCAGACAATATTCTACCTTCTCGTCGAGGTTTTACAAGTAATTCCGAGTAAAAGGGAGAAGAAGGAAAGCTCCTTAAAATTTCATCCCCTTCCAACACTTTATAAATGCATCACTGATTCTCAAGCCACAACTTGGAGAGTAGCTCTTTCTGGAAGGGTGGGTTTTACCGAATGTATTTCCATACATCTGTGGAGGCCTTTTATGTATAAGGAGCACTACATCCCCATATAGCCGAGCTTATAGAATTTTCATCGAGGCGGCTATACTTTTTCCCCTTCTATGTATTGTGGTTTTACTTTCTTTCTGCAATCTCGGGTTGCTCATAAAAGAAATCGGGCCGCGTTTTGAAACGTATATAAAATGAGTTATAAACAAATTAAATTGTTCTAATTGTGGTAAATTACTCAAGCTATTTGTAAAAATCCACAACCCATGAAACATTCTTCGGATTTATATTTTCGAATTGATGATTTGAACAGTGATATCATAATTTCAATTGCGTCAGTAGTCTCAGAAGCCTTCATGTTTGTTATGGACTCAATGTATAACATTAAGTAATACAAATTTCTTATTTACTAAATATTGACAAAACCCAATAAATTATTTAGGGAAGCCTCAACGAGATAGGCTACCGATCGGGTTCAACATAGGCTAACCTATCCTAACATAGAACGCTTTTTATTTTTCTGAAGCAAACCACTGTTGTTGTCATCTAAGGCTCTAAAATCACCAATTAGGTAAAGAGGTAGAGCTTCAAGTGATTCCTCTTAAATAAGCTTATAACACCTGATTAGCGAGCGTTCATGGTCATGAATAAGATTACTTCAGGTCAAATATTATGATTAACAAGAAAAGGTGGGGTCTCCCGTGGTCTAATGGCTAGCGCCTTGGATTCATAAGCGGGAGATGGTGGGTTCGATTCCCATCCTCCGGCAGGAATTTTATCATCCCACGGCTCGCTGGTAAAATTCCTCGCTACACCCTGGATGTCGGCGCTAATGACCAAGATGTATATGCGCCGTAAAAAAAAAAGAAAAAAAAAAAAAAAAAAAAAAAAAAAAAAAAAAAAAAAAAAAAAAAAAAAAAAAAAAAAAAAAAAAAAAGGTGGTCTAATGGCTAGCGCCTTGGATTCATAAGCGGGAGATGGTGGGTTCGATTCCCAACCTCCGGCAGGAATTTTATCATCCCACGGCTCGCTGGTAAAATTCCTCGCTGGACCCTGGATGTCGGCGCTAATGACCTAGATGTAGATGCGCCGTAAAAAAAAAAAAAAAAAAAAAAAAAAAAAAAAACAAGGACAAACCAACCAATACTTAGCGGAGTCGGGAAAATTCGGCTCTACCGAATGGGCAGCTCCTACATAATTAATAAAAGTCCGTCACGCAGCAGTTGCACAACTAAGCACTTTCCTCAGAATATTTGTAGTGTAGTCTACATTACTGAATAATTTGCTGTAAATAACCTATATAAATAAAATAAAAACGTGAAAAGTTCTGCTCATTTACATTTCTTATGAGAAATGTTCAATTAATAATTTTGTAAATAATTTGCTTCCGGAGTTATGTTAATACATGATACTGTACTACGTAATAGATATACAAAAACTTAATTTTCTGGCTTTTGATCTGACGCAGGAACAGGATACAGTCTCCCTAGCGGGAGATAACGCTCCTCGCGGCGGCTTTGGGAACATACGTCTGGCGGGCTAATTCTAATGAAACAGAGTTTAAAGTAACCCCTCCTTTCCAATAGACCGATGTACTTCATTTTTACAACACTTTTTTCTCATGAGATACCCACGACGCATACCGCGTTTCGTTACAATACAGCAGAAATTACGACCGGGATGCGTATATTAATACTTTAGGCCCGGAGTAAACACCCCCCCCCCCCTCCAAATAACCCGATTTAGTTTATTTTTACAACCCGTTTTTCTCTGTTGATTAATACCGAGATTCGTTGAAATGTAACAAAAATTACGGCTGGTAGTAGCAAATTGGTAATGTGGGTCCGGAGTAAACCCCCCCCCCTTCCTAATGAACCGATTTAGTTTATTTTTACAACGTATTTCTCTCTTTAAATCAAGATAACGAATACCGAGTTTCGTTGAAATATAACTGAGGCTGGCATGGTCAAATTAGTGTTTTGGGTCCGGGGTAAACCCCCCCTCTCCCGGTGGACCGATTTTGGTGGTTAACGAACTCGTCCAATCGTTTGCTAATTGAACGCTATATACCACGTTTCGTGAAGAAAAAACGAAAACTGTGGCCGCTAACGTGTTAACAGACACACACACACACACATAAATATATATATATATATATATATATATATATATATATATATATTTTAACGGGGGTCATTTTCGGTGCCTACTAGGTAGGATCGATAAAGATTTGAAGAAATTTTTCAAAAATTCCGTCATGCGTGCAACTTCAATAGCTACTTTCCTTCGGAGGAAAGTGCTAAAAAGGATCAATGTACAATCTGCATTCTTGAAGAAGCAGAAACACTAGCCCACATAATAATTCGTTGGCCTATCTACTGCAAGGACTATCTTCAGTATGGGACAAATTAGTCTAAGATCTGACAAAGTTTTTCAGAGAAAATGTGCTTACAATATATATATATATATATATATATATATATATATATATATATTGTAAGCACATTTTCTCTGAAAAACTTTGCCAGATCTTAGACTATATATATATAAATATATATATATATATATATATATATATATATATATATATATATATATATATTGTAAGCACATTTTCTCTGAAAAACTTTGCCAGATCTTAGACTATATATATATATATATATATATATATATATATATTGTGAGCACATTTTCTCTGAAAAACTTTGCCAGATCTTAGACTATATATATATATATATATATATATATATATATATATATATATATATATATTGCCTCGTCCGATCCTCCAGGCATTACAGACGGTCTGGCTGATGGTAAAGGTTGTTTACATTAGAGCGCATCGTATTTGTAGTAGTGAAATGAGAATTTTTTTTAAATATTTTTTTATGTTAAATAAATTTAACTTTCGAACCCAAAATATATTGTTCCCAGACACTATGATTGGTGTCTAAAATGTACCAGACGATTTAAATTTTCGTACAATGTACCAGACAATTTTTTTTTTTAATTTTAATTACAAGAAGAAAATTCAAAATATTTTAGTAGGGCTACAATTTATGAATGATGTTATTTCAGTAAATATTAACAAAATATAATGAATTCGGCCGAAATATTGAAAGGAGAGTGGGCCTGCTGAAAGATAGACTATCGCGCAGATGGTGTCAGTATAGTGCACCACTTTTCAATTTTAAATCGGTTTGGTAGGTGTTTAATTGTCGACCAAATTATTGATTGGCTAATTAATTATATATTTTTTAACAATATATATATATATATACAGGGTGTCCCGTAAATGTCTAGTCATATTGAGAGGGGTGATAGAGGACCTTTAGGGGAACAAAAAATGTTCTATGACGATTTCCCGAATTCTCGCCCATGAGGGAGAAAACGTCGTTTTATTGTTTTATCGAGACAAACGTGGTTTTTAAAAGAATAGTCGTTGTAGCTCCGTCCCAGGTGGTTCTACTAGAAAGGAAGTGAAACCAATCGAAAGCTGAGTAAATTTACTATAATACTAGTTGGGAGTAAACGTAGAAATTAATGAATGTAAGTATGTATATCTTACAAAAAGAAGGCAATTCTAAATTTCCTGACATTTTATTGATATTTCTTTCCAGCGTTACTCCTCAATGGGCACGATCTGAGATTTCCGGGTTTCAGAAAAACTTCCTCATTTAACAAACTTTCCATTCATGTGTCACAACCCTGTGTTATTGAAGTATTTGAACGGTTTAAGTACAAAAGTTTTTAAAAAAACATGGATCTGTGAAAAGAAAATTATATTTTTTTCTTCAGTTTATTCAAAAAGCTGAAGGGAAATATTTATTTTTATAAATGTTTACATGAATATTAAGTAAATATTTACTTAAAACAATAAAAAAAAATTACTTCCACGAATATAAAAAAAAATCCTAAAACAGTAAATAAATAAAATACACATTTATTTTGAATTTGTTAATTCAGGTAACTACTACAGGGTCCAGGAGGCGGCCATTAAGGAACCCCAACCATACATTAACCTCAAAAATTATTATTTTTACCTAAATCACGCATTTGAACACATTTTTACAAGTACTTATATTTAGAAAACAAATGCTTTACCTTAAATTAATACTGATGGCTACGCTTGTGAAACTCACTGGGATTCTGAGCCCATGCGTTTTTGTTGTGGTAATTAAAAATTCTATCACTCATAAATAATATGTACATAGTCCTGTAAAAATGTGTTCAAATGCGTGATTTAGGTAAAAATAGTAATTTTTGAGGTTAATGTATGGTTGGGGTTCCTTAATGGCCGCCTCCTGGACCCAGTATTACTTACCGGAATTAATAAATTCAAAATAAATGTGTATTTTATTTATTTACTGTTTTAAGATTTTTTTTTATATCCGTGGAAGTAATTTTTGTTATTCTTTTAAGTAAATATTTACTTAATATTTATGTAAACATTTATAAAAAAAATATTTCCCTTCAGCTTTTTGAATAAATTGAAGAAACAAATATAATTTTCTCTTCACAGATCCATGTTTTTTTTAAAACTTTTGTTCTTAAATCGTTCAAATACTTCAATAATACAGGGTTGTGATACATGAATGGAAAGCTGGTTAAATGAGGAAGTTTTTCTGAAACCCGGAAATCTCAGATCCTGCTTATTGAGGAGTAACGCTGGAAAGAAATATCAATAAAATGTCAGGAAATTTAGAATTGCCTTCTTTTGGTAAGATATACATACTTACATTCATTCATTTTTACGTTTACTCTCAACTAGTCTTATAGTAAATTTACTCAGCTTTCGATTGGTTTCACACCCTTTTTAGTAGTACCACCTGGGACGGAGCTACAACGATTATTCTTCTAAAAAGTACGTTTGTCTCGAAAAAACAATAAAACGACGTTTTCTCCCTTATGGGCGAGAATTCGGGAAATCGTCATAGAACATTTTTTGTTCCCCTAAGGGTCCTTTATGACCCCTCACAATATGACTAGACATTTACGGGACACCCTGTATATATATATATATATATATATATATATATATATATATATATATATATATATATATACACATACATTTTAGCCATATTAAAATATTTTGAACAAATATTTTTTAAAAATTAAAACAAAAAAACATTTTTGGTAGATGGTAGGAAAATGGAAACCGCCCAGTACACTTTAAACAACAATGATAATGTCTGGCAAGCATGAAGATGTGGATGTGAATAATTTTCTAGTAATTATGATATTGTGTTCATGAGTTTATTTGTATAGCAATCCGTTTTAGTAATTTTTTATAATATGTAACATAAGAATTGATCTGTTATTATTACTATTGTTGTTGTCTTATTGTTTTTGTTTAGGACTAAGTTTGTAGGCTGAAGTTGGAACTCTCTTCATCTGCTTTCCGTGCATATGCTTTAACCAAACAGACTATCACAGCTTGTAGCCAATATGACATTGTGTACGTCGAATGAGGTAGGAAACGATGAGAGACGTACCCAGCTTTTTAAAGCCCCCAACAATCTCTCACCTATCCATCCTCCCGCCGACACAAAGATGCGGATGTCCCCGCAAGCCCCCCATACGCCTCCCTCGTATGTCGCAACCTTGTGGACACATCCCCGGAAAAGGGATACCTATTTCTCTAGCTTCCACCCCGAGTAAGTCAGTCACCAGAAACCTGGGCAAACTTAACCGGAGTATTCAACACACGCCACTACGTCTGTAACCGGCGAAGCCTGAAGGGCTCCCGGCCACCAACCCAACCCGTAGTAACATTTTAGGACTTGGTCCATCTTGGTCTTGAATGGTCACTGACCCGGAAAACGACTTCTCATGCGGTTTTCCTATCCATAGGGTACCAGGGGTGTAACCAATATGACAGCATGCAAGTGAGGTGATTTAATAGCCTGTAGCATTGGCTATATAAGGTCACTCGACTTACCATGCTACGATAAGAATCCTGGAAGCCAACTTCTTTAAAACACCGAAATTTCAAAACTTAAAGCTTAGCTCCTGAATGTTTGTCTCTTCCTGTATAATAAACATTAATAAATTACTAGTTAATGGGCGATTACGATAAATTACTTAATCACGGCAATAACTATCATTGTGTCAGTAAATACAGGCTCTTAATCCTTCACTGGGCACTGCTACTATCGGGAAGCCAAGGTAGCTACCTAACCATCTTATACAACAAATTTACAATTTTTTTATTCTTGCAATCTAAATATAAACATCTTACAACAAAAAGCTCATAATAAAAAAATAAAATAGAAATCATAAAGAAAGAAATGGAAGCTGGAACTCAAGTGAGCTGGAAGGGCAGGCTTTCAGATATCTTCCTCTCGTAGTAACGGGGAGGGGTAACCCTCTGGCATTTCACCGCCCTTGGCTAAACAACCACAAACCCAAGGATTCTTCCAAAATAAGACAAAAATAAAAATCCTTAGAAACGATTATAAATAATATTAACAACTTTTTAAAAATTCCTTTTATTAATAACACACGAATGAAAAGATAACATCATAGACAAAGCTATCCCTAATGACAGCACTCTCTGCAGCACAATTGAAGATAAAGTAAAACAATTTAGGGAATTAACCTTTGAAGGTAATAGGATTTGATAAATGCAAAATATTAGAGTGATCCCTATCGTTCTTTCCAATATCGAATGATAAGGAAAGTTCTGCTAACTCTGGGCTCATGGCACGCAAAGAGAAAGCTTTGGACAAACAAAATAATTTATTAACAGACATGAGCATTTTTAGGGATTTTCGTATATTTTCTTAAATAGTTTAAAACGCTTGAGAGAACGTGGTAAGTGGACGGTAACCATGCGAAACTTTTCTAAATTTCCTTCAAAGACGATCTCAGGTGAAGAATAAGTGCCTTAAACGTCGAAAGTATTGGTTTATTTTGCTTTGAACGGTTCTTTACAATTGTTTTTTTTATCTCTAGTATATAATATTGTTTAGAGTTTTATCTCTGGTCATTTTAATAAATTATTTTAGCAATAACATGTCTTCGCTAGTAAAACAAGATACATAAAATCTGAAAGAAAACTTAATTTTTTATTATTATTATTATTGATTTTTTTATGCATCGCTTTGGTAGCGATGTGGCATTTTCTTTAGTGCGTTAGTGCGTTTTGGTAGAGGCTTGATTTTTTTTTTTTTTTTAATTGTTTTCTTCTTGATTTTTTAAATTGTTTTGTAAAAGGGAATAGGTGTTTAAATTGTTTTCAAAATATTAAGTTTACTAATTCCAAACTTTTCAATTGGCAACGGGGCAAAGAAGTTATGATCCTCGTTTTATAAGTTTCATGACATAGAAAAACGAATAAAACTATTTGTAAAGCGATATCTGTAACCGTTTTCGAGAAACATTGAAAAACTTACTTTTCCAAACTAATTTTCAGTTTGGGTATTCAGAAACGATTAATTCACTTGAAACTTGTTCCAGACGTTTGATATTCATCTAATCTATGACAGACAAATTTTGGTTCCATTTGGAGTTAAGGAAGTACTAGAAATAAAATATTTCATTAACAGGCATGAAGAGTTTTGGGATTTTCGTATATTTTCTAAAATATCTCGAAAACGGTTACGTAATCATGGTATGTGGAAAGTAACCATTCGAAAGCTTACTAAATTCCCTACAAAAACGTCTTAGATGTAATTTTTAATGGGGCGATGTCATTCTGAGAAATAAGTGCTTAAAACTTCAAAAATGTTAGTTTTGTTCTTTTTAACGGGGTTTCATCCCTGTTTACCTAACGTTTTAATTGGGTATTGTTTTTGAGTTGCATTTAATAGTAAAATTAGTATTTTAATAAAATAAGGTATGAAAATGAGAAACGTATTGAAAATAATGTTTCCCAAGGCGAACGTTGAGATGGTGGGAGCGTCATTTCTGCTAAGAATACTATCGGTTTCCAGATAGCCTTCTCTTTAAGGTGTCATTTTATATTTTTTACAAAATATTAAAAACTACCAAAAAAATGCTTGTACTCCTTTGCTAATGACATCAGGGATATGAACGGAACCGCGTTAAAATGACGCAGTTCTGCGAGTCGGACTTTTTGTCTTATTAAATATATCCTTTAAATGAATATCTGACCATTTTGGAGTTTTGAATATACAGGAAGTAGGTCTCTTTATTTCAAAATATCCGGCGGAGAAAATTAGGTAGAATATTAGAGCCTTCAGAACAGAACCGCAATCCCCAAGTTTACAATGTTAATTCCAGGAGCTTAGGAGGGTTGGCAGCTGTCAGATAAATGACTAGTCTCTCCCTTACAATACCAGGGGTGTGTGTATGTGTATGTAGGAGTACAAATCGGGACTGCCACATGTTCGCAGGTTACTCGACAGGGGACGGTCCTGTTCTCCTAGGAATAATCCCTACGCCTATAACATTCTCCCTTGTCAGAATATTTTGCAACATTCCACATACTTTGGCAATTTTGTAAATAACAACCGGAACTGGCGTTAATGGCCTAGATAGGACATGCGGATCATATTCAGCATTTTCTGTGCCGACTTAATTTAGTAAATTAACATCACCAAACTGGAAGATATAATTATTTATTTGTGCTTTGATGTTCCGCATTTCAGGCGGGAAGTATTTTAATCTACGTTCAATGGATTTGCTCTACAAGCGATACGAATTCAGAAAATCGAGCGAATCGAAGAATAAAAAATATTACAAACTCTTGGAACATAAATTTACTAGAATGAAAAATGATTAGCCTTTATAATTTTATTATTATTTTATTGCATACAAGGTTTCCCCATTGCAAGGAGTTGGCCTTATATAATGTTTTTAGTCCTATGTGAGTATTATATTCATAAGTATACTCAAACACAAACTTACACACATATGTTCTATTTACATACACAGATACTGTAAGAAATAATAAAATTTTACTAAAAATAAATGAAAATAAATACATCTGCTATGCATTAAATTTAAGGAATATTTCTATACACTTACGAAATATATAATACTTGACTCTCTCCTACGCACAGTGGTATTTTTAACTGATCTAGCTAGACAAAATTCGAAAAACTCATAAAAACCAATCCCCAATTGGACCTTGCAGTATTTTCATAGATAGTATATAGATTATAAAAAGTCCGTCACGCAGGAGCTGCATAACTAAGCACTTTCCTCAGAATTTGGGTAGTGTAGACTGCTTTCCAGAACAATTTGCTAAAAATATCCTACATAAATAAAATAAAAACATGAATAGTTCTCTTTTAAATTTGTAATGAGTAACTGATCAATTATTAATTTGCTTCCAGAGTTATGTTTACACATGGTACCTATTACACTACGTATACAAAAAACCTCATATTATCGTATTTTGATCTAACGCAGGAACAGGATACAGTCACTCTAGTGGTAGAAAGCGCTCCTTGCAGCGGCTTTGTGAACCTACGTCTGGCGGGCTTTTCGATTGAAATATATTACAAATTAAACCCCCGCTTTCCGATTGACCGATTCAGCTCATTTTTCCAACACTTCTTTCTCATGAGTTACCCACGACGTATACCGCGTTTCGTTACAATACAGCAGAAATTACGACCGGTATGAGTATATTAGGAATTTGGGTCCGGAGTAAACCCTCCCCCCCTCTAATGAACCGATTTAGTTTATTTTTACAACACATATTTACCTGTAGATTACCACTACGAATACCGAGTTTCGTCGAAATATACCAATAATCACGGCTGGTAGTGGCGAATTGGTATTGTGGGTCCGGAGTAAACCCCCCCCCCCTCCTAATGAACCGATTTAGTTTATTTTTACAACACATATTTACCTGTGGATTACCACTACTAATACCGAGTTTCGTCGAAATATACCAAAATCACGGCTGGTAATGGCGAATTGGTATTGTTGGTCCGGAGTAACCCCCCCCCCCCCCCACCTTCTAATGAACCGATTTAGTTCATTTTTATATCTCACTTTTCTCTCTATATTACCACTACGAATACCAAGTTTCGTTGAAATATAACAAATATTACGGCTGACATAGTCAAATTAGTGTTTTGGGTTCGGGGTAAACCCCCCCTTCCGGTGGACCGACTTTGGTGGTTAACGAACTCGTTCAATCGTTTGCTAATTGAATGCTATATACCAAGTTTCGTGACGAAAAAACCAAAAACTCTGGCCGCTATCGTGTTAACAGACACACACACACACACACACACACACACACACACACACACACACACATATATATATATATATATATATATATATATATATATATATATATATATATATAAATTTTAACGGGGGTCATTTTCGGTGTCTACTAGGTAGGATCGATAAAGATTTGAAGAAATTTTTCAAAAATTCCGTCATGAGTCCAACCTCAATAGCTCCTTTCCTTCGGAGGAAAGTGCTAAAAAGAATAAATTGGCTCACATTCGTCAGCATTTAGGGATTACGGATTGTTTATATTAGGGCATGTCTTGCCACCAAGTTTATAACTCCATCTTTGAATGAATACTACTGTTAAGAAACTGCTTTGTTAGTACTACAAATTTCTTCCAGGTTTGAGAAAGGCATGTGTGACCTTCTTTAATTATTTATCATAATAAATCACCATTAATATTTGCTTTACGCGATGCGATTTAGAATACCCTTATGGAACATAAATTTTGCTGTCCTGCCTCGTCTGGTCTAGTTCTATTTTTTTCTTATTTGTCAATTAAGTATTGACTTGGAAAAGCAAGAATTAGCTGCCAGAATCTGCCTATTTTATAATGATAACTGATTTTCTAAAAATATGCTCATATCGATAAGGAAACTTTATGAAGTTTGGATCGTACAAAGTCCAAGCATAAAAACAAGGAAGGTATAAAAAATGCACAGCAACAATTTGAGAAGAATGTACGTTTAACAGAAGAGAAGGAAAAATTTTAAAAAAAATAAAAAATGGAGACATTCTTAAGACATATACGTGATAAGTGGCAAACAGCAAACCGAACAAAAAGTGTTATTGAGAAACGTTTTGGTGAATGGCTTAATACAAGTTTGGATTACGATACACAATCAGATGTAGAAGAAGATTCAAGTGGATCTACCAGTAGTGGGTGGCTATCGAATATTAAAGATGTATTTCATTGTTTACTACACTCGAGCAATCCGTATATTTCTAGTATGAGTGCAGAAATTCGGCGACATAACGAAGAGTTTCACAGGTGAAATAATTAATTTGTTGAATGAACAATTACTTGTCCAAGAATGATTTATTAGTTTTGATTACTCAATTTTGATTATATTTTTTGAAGTATTGTTGTGTTTTCAATTATTATTTTTGATGTATTTTTTTTTCAATTATTATTATTATTATTATTTGTAATACCTAGTCTTGAAGCTTTTAGCGCGGTTCCTCCCTCCCTTCATAGGGAGGAACCCCGCTTATAAGGTTGATCTCATGAAACAATCCGGAAGTGCCGACTAGAAAATTTCGCGTTTCAGAACCCCTAGAGACCGAAAATAACGGTGGTTCAAATTTGTATATATATATATATATATATATATATATATATATATATATATATATATATATATATATAATTATATATATATGTATATATTTATTTATTTATTTATATATATATATGTATATATTTATTTATATATATATTTGTCTGTTTGCGGATTTCCGGCGTCCCTAATGGTCCGATTTTGATGAAATTTGGTACAAAAATCCGTCGTCCAATTTGAAAGGTCAAGTTCGTTAACCAGCAAAATCTGCCCACTGGAAGATGGCGTTTGGGGCGAAATTCGCGCAAAAAAAAAATCGTAACGCTTACGTTTTTGAGTTCATAAGCTTATAAGTACTCGTTTTATAGGCTTCTTGGGCTAGGAAAACGAACGAAACCATTTGCAACGCGATAGCTTAAACCGTTTTCGAGAAAATTGGAAAAATAGTTTTTGAATACCGTTTTTGGTGGGTACTTAGAATCATGGGATTCAGTTGAAACATTTTATGCATGTTCTACGTTCCTTAATACTATGTTGAAATTTTGGTTACGTTTGGAGTTAAGAAGGGTTAGAATGAAATATTTTATGAACAGACATGAAAAGTTTTGGGAACTTCGTATAATTTCATTAATATCTCGAACACGGTTGGGAAATCGTGATAAGTGGATCCCCAAAAAAAACATAAATGTGAAATAGAGGCCAAGTTCCTGCCCCCACAAAGAAACACTCCCTTCCTCAAAAATATCCCCTCCTAAACCCCCCCCAAAAACGCCTTACCATTCTACACTCCAAAAAAGTAGTATGAGTTGGTGTATTAATTCAACCAAAAATATTTGCCAATACAAGAGATGATACAAGAAAGAAATGTCCAAGTTCATTATTTGGAAGACCTCATAGTTACTTACTAAGAACAGTAAAGACACTTCAACTGACCTTTAAAAACAACAATAAAAATACTTATATTCAGTTACTAAAATATCACTTTCCTCAACCGGGTATAATCTTATACTTGGCAATGTTTAGTTTTTCTCTAAAGATAATTTCGGCACAAAAAAAAAATTGCCAAGTTTAAGAGTATACCTGGTTGAGGAAAGTGATATTTTAGTAACTGGATATAAGTATTTTTATTGTTGTTTTAAAAGGTCAGTTGAAGTGTCTTTACTGTTCTTAGTAAGTAACTATGAGGTCTTCCAAATAATGAACTTGGACATTTCTTTCTTGTATCATCTCTTGTATTGGCAAATATATTTGGTTGAATTAATATACCAACTCATACTACTTTTTTGGAGTGTAGAATGGTAAGGCGTTTTTGGGGGGTTTTAGGAGGGGATATTTTTGAGGAAGGGAGTGTTTCTTTGTGGGGGCAGGAACTTTGCCTCTATTTCACATTTATCTTTTTTTTGGGGATCTCATTACTTTTTTCTAAGTATTAAATAGAATTTAGTTGGCGCATACCTACTGGCTTTTGGACTTCATATAAAACCAGGGTCTTTGGAATCTGCATAAGGTTCTCCTTACTGCTTGATATTTGATACCAATAATCAACCTACATAGATCTAATCACTAGACTAGAAAAGTTAGAAGCTCTTCCAGATGACATTACTCTAGAGGACAAATTGATTGCTCTCTTAACTAAACTATTACACTGTAAAACACAGGAACCTTATCCCGAGGATAAAGATCACAATAGGGAAAGTGCAGAAGGTCTTCAAGAAAAATATAAGAAACAAAGACGATACATTTTGGGTTTGTAATCCTAAACTTTGTAATTTAGATGGCTCGACTTTGAAAAACTTAGTATCTGCTTTGAAGTATATTATGCAGTGAACCCCTACGACTTTATTTACTACATTTAAGAAAGAAGTCACAAATGTTTTTGTTAAGATATGTCGAAATGTTTTTTAAAACATCAAATATAGGTTCTCCTTACCAAGACGATTTATTTGATACCCCACATGATGGGTTTCAGAAGGAATGATGGCATTTCGATGGAACAAAAAGTAGAAAACGTCATAGGTAATATGACACTCCCGTATCAAGACCTACCTGCGAGCCAAGTTTGGTCAAAATAGGCCAAACGGTGTGAATTTGTATAAGGAACAAACATACAGACAGACAGCTGATAGACGATTTTGACTAGCCTATGAAACTACCCGGAGAAAGACCGACATGTGTGTCAAATTTAGTCAAAATCGGTCAAACGTTGTGTATTTGTATAAGGAACAAACAGACAGACAGACAGCTGATAGACGATTTTAACCTATCCTATGATTCTCCCCGTATCAAGACCCATCTGTGGCCCAAGTTTGGTCAAAATCGGTCAAACGGTACAGATTTGTAAGAGGAACAAACATACAGACAGACAGCTGGTATAAGATTTTTACCGAGCCTATGTGCGTCTAATTGTTTCTTAAAACATCAAATATAGGTTCTTTATACCGAGACAATTCATTTGATACCCCACATCATGGGTTTCGGACGGAATGATGGGTTTTCGAAGGAAGTACAAAACTGGCACGCCCCCGCCCCGGAAGCGGAGTCAAACACAATGTTTCGCGATTTTTCGAGTTTTTCCTTTAATAACGTCTTCATATCTATCTTCATGCAAAATTTCAAGTCTCTAGCATCATGGGAAGTGCCTAATAATTTTGATGAGTCAGTGAGTGAGTGAGTCCTATAAATCCCGATTTTCGGTCGCTTATATCTCAGAAACTATTCGATGTAGAATTATGAAAATTTCTAGTTTTACTCACATCTAGTAGTATAATACCTGTGTAAAATTTCATAACTTTATCTTTACCTGGTTGAATGTTATGAGAGGGTAAAAATCGGCTCTAAGGCCGCCTGTAATATACACACAGTATGCTTAGGCCGGAACTTGGCCTGGCGCACTACCGTGCGCCTAGATAAAGATTATTTGAAAGCTTTATAAATTCTCTACAAAAAAGATTCTGAAACAATTTTTGATTAGGAGATGTCAAAGCTTAAACTTTGAAGTAATTTGATTTCGTTTATTCGAACGGTTCTTTTTGTCTGTTTTTATTCCTTGTTATCTTTTAATTGCTTATAGTTGGATAATGTATTTGACAATAAAACAGATTAGGCAAAATAAGAAAAACAATTCATTGTTACAAATATAGCTTTTGAATATTTTCAATTGCCTTCATGCTGTTGGTTTTTTTATTTTATCTTTTAATTGATTTTATTTGTAGAATTATTACTATAGTAAAAGAAAACAGGAATATGTGAAAAATTTTGATATTTTCCAATTCATTGAAACGTATGAAATGGAGTATCGGTAGAAGAGGATTCTAGGGTCTGGCGGACCCGACCAGGTAAAGTCATAAAGCCCTTTGAACAAAGGCCGAGGAAAATATTATCTGTTTCTATTCTAAGCTTTTCAAATGACAATAGGGATATGAACAGGAACCGCGCTAAGATGATGCAGTTCCTGCGAGTCGGACTTTTTGTTGTTCTTGCCTTTAAAAAAGTTTAAAAAAAGTGTAATAATGAAAATAATTTAAAAAATTTAATTTTAATAACACTTAAAACGTACTAAAAAAAGGCTTTTTCTGTTGAAAAATGCAGAAAACAACGGTAAGACTTTATTTCCGACCCCTAAAATAGGGTATATTCGTGATCAGCAAGTAATTTTGAATAAGAATCCGTGATAAAATAATTTTGTCCAGCTAGATCAGTTAAAAATACCACTGTGCTACGTTAGCAAGAAGATATACAGCAATACGAACCACGTAGTATTCTCGTTGCTGAACAAGCCAGGGCGAAGAGAAGAACTACAAGTAGGTCTCCGAGGACGCTTAAACAACTTAATAGAATATCTAGGAGCTGAGAGATTAACGCCAATAGAAGAAGGCATATCCATCTTGGTTTCCAGTGAGCATCATGGTAGATCTTAGCCTCCATCAAACGACCAAAGAACGTATCAACCCAATGATTCTCGAGACAATGCTAAGGGAACGTCAAGAAATATACCAGAAAATAACCTGGATATACACAGACGCCTCGAAAACAATTGACTCTATTTGTAGATGCGCTTGGATAATAAACGGAGTTGTGAAGAAATTTAATCTTCGCCGTGAAAATTCCATTCATACGACTATTTACTGATAAACTTTTATATTATTCTACATACGAAGGTCTTACCGTCGGTATGTGAGGTGTGAGGGGCGACTTACTCAAAGATGACTAGATGGCATTTGGGACAACGGTAACATAAATAGAAATACAATGTTGTAAATGTTAAATTCAGCTATGATATAGCAGAGAATGATAATGGTGTGAGCTGAAACGTCACAACGATTGACTACTTCATACAGCAAGCCATGTTATAAAAATAAGATTTTAGGACCACAAAGCTAAGATTATATTAGCAATGATTAAAGCATACAGCAAAGAAACCATAGCTACCGTAAAATGGGGTCACATTAGTTGAGTGTGGTGAAATAGGTACAACCCTAAAATATATATATATAGCCTTATATATGCTTTTATATTTGTCTATTCGCACACATTGGGCAAAGTTTGACCCGTTAGTATCAGTTAAATGAAAATATCCTAGCAGCATAGGTTTCTACCCCAATACCACTTTACTGTACAATGTGACCTCATTTTACGGAACGTATATTAGAAAAGTACTCAAATTAACAATTGTGGGTATTTTTCATTACAAATAAAATTAAAAAAAAGGCAAAAATATGTTTATTCTGTATTTACTTATTTTATTGTATGAATGGGTCTCTATGGGCAGTTTAATTGCATTTTTATAGTGGGTTCGTGTGTGTATACTCGATATATAGTACATATGTAAGTAGTAATTTTAGGTTTAGATATAGGTTTAAGGTTTGAACCGGTATATGTAAATAGGAACTAACCAGTATTGTACATAGAAGCTATAGGTTTAGAGGTTATAATTAGCTTCAAGTCTACTGTTCCATCATAAGTTAAAATTGTAAGGAGTTTCAACGTTGTTATTGACCCTAGCAGTCGGAGTACCCAAATAACGAAAATAAAAAAACTGAAGTTACTTTAGTCCTCTTCTCGCTTAATGCGGCATAACCCAATTACTACGCTGAGAATATGGTTAGTTACGCAGCTCCTGCGTGACTGATTTCTTCACGACATTATAGGAATTATCCCATTCCGTACTTAATATAATTGAAAGGAGCTGTAATACCAGCTGGATTCATAATTCAGCTACACGTACCTGCGTCAATTACGAAAGGAGAAACAATTTTATCCTCAAGCCTAAAATACATTCATCAAGAGCGATATATCAGGAGGAATTTATCACCCCCAGATATCAGATTACAGCCCCATTATCATTCCAGCAAATCTGATTTACTGCCTCAAGTCGGGGGCCTTGAATTGTTTTTCATCCCAGTTATTTCGCTCACTCCCCGCTCATGCATTGCTTCGCCTTAAAGTTTAATATTATACTTAGAAATTATTGGATTTTTTTTTGTGTGTGTGTGTGTTTAACGGCGTATCAACATTAGGGCTATTAACGCCAGGCTGTCTACAGGAAATTATTAGATTAAACCTAAATTTATTAAGAATTATCTTATATAAATAAAGTAATATCATACAGGCTGCAGAAAAAACTTAAGGCTCCCTAAATATGCTTAGTCAAATATTTCTTTCAGTGCCTTAGAGAACCATATAATGATTTTTTTTATTATTTAGGTTAGAAAAACTAAAACTAAATGAGAATATCAGCAACGAAGCTTCATGTAGAATACATGTGCTTTTTTTTTTTTAAATTTTTCTCCATTTTTTGAATATATGTACGTATATTGTTTCCTCCCCACGAAGAGTTAAACTGCTTCTGTGGGAATAATTAGGTAACTAAAATATTGTAAAATTCCTCTAATAAATAATTATCTCTACTAAAGAATACAAAACTTAAATATGTACACCACAAAAAAAACACTACTTGGACCATCTATATTTTACAAGTAGATGGAGAGCACAAAGATAAATTGACATATTAATTTTCTTTAAGAGTAAGTTATGCGCGGTGATTGAAGATGGAAAGTCATTCAGAACCACCTCGTTCATTAAGGGAAGCGCTTTGGTTTATTAATGAGTTTTACAAGAGCCCACTTCCCAGAGCACTCCACTCGAAACTTGGATTCATTAAATCGTGCTTTTAGGAGTGGCCAAGGCACTTGCAAGTACGTACCGGCACTTCTCACTTACAACAACTCTCAAGGACTTTATCAAGTTATCCTGTAAGTTCCCACGAAAACTGTGATCAATAAAATGAATTCCAGAGAAAAAGATCGTCCTCAAGGAAGATTCTCAAAAGGAAAATAAAGAAAATTTAAGTTTCCATCAAAAACGGGAATGAAAAGCGGTAAACACAGGATTAAGTGGCATATAAGCCAGTTTCAATTCAGTGTTTCAGCTTCGATTTAAAAATGTTAATCATAACTTATGAAACCAGAAGAGCATCTTATAACAGAAATAATATAGTTTCCCTTTACATAAGAGAAAGCCGAAATCTATTTTTTCCTACTTTCTGGATAAATAATAGAAATGCCTCCTTGGAAATGATTTTATGCAGTTTCTACATCAAAAAATGTATAAAAATAATATTTGGAAGGCTTCTAAAGCAAAAGCGAAAGCCCAACGATTACTTGGCAAGAATATTGTAAAAACATAATGTCCCGCTGGGTGAACTTTACTTTTTAACGAAGATAATTAGGCGTATTAGCCACAGAGGCTAACCAAGACAGAGGTGGCTTGATGTCCTGGAGGAGGACTTGCGGACGCGTGGAATGGAGCCATGGGCGTATATAGAAAATAATTTCCGGAGGGGCTGGGAAAATTTCGGGAGGGGGGCTTTCCGGGATATGGAATACTAAAAATGTAGAACTTGAAATAGTTTTAGGCAACTAAAACGCTATTACACGTAAAATAAAATATTATTTATGAACTAAGAGATCTTATTTAATTTATTTTTAAGGGTTTTACGACAAGTTTTTACCAAAAAATCAAAATTTTGGGGGGAAGGCTGCAGCCCCCTCAGCCCCCCCCCTTATATACGCCCATGAATGGAGCAGGATTGTGGCAGAGGCTCAGGTCCTACAAGGACTGTAGTGCTCAACAGTGAGTGAGACACAGTATTTCTGTCCCTTTCATCAGAACCGCCGCTTTTCATCGAATTCTACTCTATGGGAAATCCATTATCATAGGGTAGAGTGCGGCAGCTCCCCCACTTCTATAAAAAAAAAGAAGCTGTGTTTTTTATTGCCGTCACCACCTTAATTTCAAATTGTTGCTCGTCATGAATCAGATACCTCTATAGTATCTGCCCCTCAGGGCCCTCGCGGCCTGTTACGGACTGATTTTTTTTTCTTTATTATCTCTCATATATTGCTTGTCTTTGGGGCCTATGTGACCAATTTCATGCGTGTTATTTCATCAATATCGCGAAATAATATCTCCATTATCGACCGATAACTTTACAGCAGCTCAACTGTACAAGAAGGAAAGGAAGGTACCTAGATACCGCATGGAAATTGAAGAGAGGGTGTCATTCCACCAACATAAACGTAAAATACTTTATTATATATTGTAAGTGATAAAAAAAAAAAAAAAAAAAAAAAAATGAAATACAATAAGACTGAATGGGTTAACTTAACAAAAATTATAAGAAAGTTTTAAAAATTTAGCTTAAATTAGCATTTATAATTATTGCAAAGCGACAAATTCTATTATTACAATAGAGCAATATATTAGTTCAAAACAAGACTATTTTTAAAAATGAGTGCATATTAATTGGACTTTGACCCTTACTGTATCTCCCAGATTTCGCACGTTCCTGTGTATGGAGAGGAACGCGCGCTATTGAGGTTTAACATCATAAGCTCATATCAGAGCCACGGGTATAAGAACTCATGGCAGATATAAGAACTTATGGCATTATTAGATTCGGATTATTTCAAGAGATTAATAAGCTACCTGACACGTGATTTACGTTCATCATTTTTTGATGTGATGAGCTATTCTAGTTTAAGAATATTCCCATTAAAATAGTTTTCTTATTTCAAAACGGTTAATTTTAATCCAATAAGTTCCTTAACAAGTGCTTCCACCAGCATTGTATTAACCTAAACTTGCAACAATATGGTACGGTTTACAGAAAATTGCTAACTTTTGAGATATGATTGTGTCCTGGCAAGGAGAGATATCTACTCCCACTTAGTATCGTCTTGAGTTTCCGGACACCACGCTCTTTACAATCCTCTTTCCACCGGTTTTGAGTTGCTTCTTCGTAGGTTTTAGTATAGTTAAGTGTTACATTTCTATATTTAAATTAATTCTGAATTTTTTAGTTACTACGAAGAAGCATAGCACAATAAGTAAGGATGGAAATTATCTTCTGGTCTTCGATGAGTTCCGGTTGGACTCAACATTTTCGAATCTGCCAGTCGCCGTTGGGTTCCGTTATCGTATATGGTTATTTTTGCCTTCGGCTCACACTGAGGAATATATGCTATTAGCCATGGAGGCGGAGCATTAACAAAATAAATAAATGAATAAAATATTTTTGCCTTAGATATCAAGTTTGCTGCGGATCTCTGTCTATCATATAAGGTCGACAGCTTTATGCTAAAGGGAGTCCTTAAGAGATTGACAATCTTTATATTTCGACAATATATTTTCTGTTCATTCCATCTACTAAAAGACATAAACAGAGGATGCAGTTTGTGCAAATGAAATGTTCTTTTTTTTAGTTATACGGGAGAAAGGTCTAGAAATGAAGGAATTAAGAGCGAGTAGCGCGTTGTACGAGAAGGGTACCATAAAGAGTTAGTAAGACCCTGGTTGTAGCAGAGCAAGAGACAGCGTGTAATAAATGTGCTGTGTTACAGGAAGAGGTTGGCTGCTAAGCTGCTTGCTGGGACTTCTCTTACACCAGAGGTTTGGCAGCAAGCCAAGGTGGGGTTACAACTCCATACTTACAGGTCCTTTCCTCACCCACTCTAGTCTAGTAGCAGTTTACATTTTTTTATTTAACTAGACTGTTTTCTGAGCATTTACACCATCCCTGTTCATTGAAAAGTTGCTTTATATGTGTACTCGAACAGTGGAATCTAAGGGTCGATTAAATTCATACATATATACTAAACAGATACTGTTTTGCCAGCAGTATTCTGGTATAATGAGTTTGGGCGAATCGTCTTCGTTGCGGGTGCTCTAAAATAAATAATAATATATAAAGAGTTAGTAGCGACCTTTATTTAGTATTGCAGTTTTATTTTGAGCTATTCTGAGCTCGCTTTCGTAGGCTGCAGCTTCGTCGTTTAAGGTAGACGGTACAAAATCGTGTATATAATAAAACTCATCATATAGAAATAATGATCTATTGAACACAAATAATATTTCATTATTAATATTAGGGATGGTAAATTTTACATTCATCAGAAACAATTTTTAATATTTAAACCAATATCACAAGGGACTACATCATGATTACGTCAAAGGTTCAAAAATATCTTAAACCCAAACGATGGGCTGAAACGTAAGTTAAATGAGATATGTACTAGCACTATTTTTTTTTTTTTTTTTTAAACTTAAACATAGGATATTTCAATACAAATTCAACACAACCCGAGTTACTAATTAATTGTCAACGTCATAGATTTACAATGAATCGATAAATAGTCTGGCATCCAATGTATTTTGCGTCTATGATACAATATTAACTGTTTTTTGTTTTTGTTTTTTTATTTAATGATTGATTATATTCCTCATTGTGCATTCACTGAACATAGTAGTGAAGTAGCTTAAAATAGATAGTGATGAAAGGAATGGTGTATTTTGATATGATAAAACACTAAGAATACGTATCTCACAATGAGGTTGTACAGATCCATTAGGAGAACGTACTGATGAAGGGTGGCAGGTATATTCTGAACAAACCAACAGCTCTAGTGGTTCGAGCTACCCGAGACTATAATGGCAGATCCACTGGCATAGTACTCAGCGAATGGATCATGTTTCTTACACCCACCAATAGTCAGGAAATAAAAATCATAGCTGTAGCCTTTGCTTTTCATCAAGAGCTGTTTAATTATATCCTCCTTCAATTTACTTTTAACGATTCCATAATTTTTTGGCATGTATTGAGCGTCTAACATATTTTTCCTACAGTTGGTTATTCATTCAAGTTATTCCAATTTGCTTTTTAAAATACAGAACGAAAAAATTCTTAGTAAATAAACAAAATTCTACAAATTTAAAGCTTATATTAAATATTAATGGAGAATGCTCTTATCAGAAAGTGCCCATTTCCTCTCTCAGTTTGTAAATATTTTTGGTTATATTACTTAAAATACGGATATTTATTTAAAATATCGTCATTGAAAGAGGCGTACCTTTGAACTATGGTCCCACACCCAACGACTCTCAGGGGAAACATGCCACTTGATATCTACTTAAATTTGAACGTCCATTTATTATTGACAAATTAGGAAAACAGGAAGACCTGTAACAAGATTGGAAGACAACATTAAAAACATGCTGGTCCCTCTTGGTACAAGTTGGCCAAGGATAGATCCAAATGGATCTAACAATCTACAACTTGGAATAGTTTTAGCCAACTAAAACGCTATTGTACCCAAAAAATTTTTTTTTTTTTCATAAGCTAAGTGATCTTATTTAAATTATTTTTAAGGGGTTTAGGAAACATTTTTAAGATCAAATCAAAATTTCAGAGGGGGGGCTGTAGCCCCCTTAGCCCCCCACCTTATATTTGCCCATGGATGAAACGTGAAATATTGAGAGGAGATCGTTGACCGTTGGTGATGGGAAGGTAGGAATTGTCAGGGTTCGGTCGTTAAGTCTTAATAAAATTACATTTTACATTTGAAAATTGATTTTATTATTTGCCGACGTTTCGACTTTAAATTCAAGCCTTCATCAGGGCTGTAAAACAAGTAGGACAAAGTTAATACTAATTTATAAATTTACAAAAATATTCAAAAAATATAAAATCATTATACAGAATTATGTACTTTAGCTAGAGCTAAAAAACAAAAATCTGACTAGTCAAAGTTGTTCTAAATTTGATTAGCTTTCATTTAAAAAAAAAAAAAAATGCATTGAAATCGGTTACGTTTTAGGGTCTGTAGCCTTTTTTGAAACACGAAATGTCGTTTGACCCTACTGTGTGGCGTCCATCTAGAGATAGAAGGGGTGATGACGTAACCAATGACTCCTGATACGTCATTTTTCCTATATGTGGAGCTCTTTCAGTGTGCTGCTCTCCTAATACACTACACGGAGTACTGCTCTGGGTTAACTGCCCCTGGGCCTCCGCCCATTGAAAAAAATAATTATTTATAAAAAATATTCTAAGTAAGGGTCTAGGTGACCAAAAATAATATTCTCAAATTATTAAGCATTATATTCGAATTGTATATACTATAGAAATTCAATGTTATTTTGCTATCGTCGGAAATGGGATCAATACTCTCACGTAGAATTTGAACAAGATGAGGTCTCATTTTTTCCACGTCATATATTTCATTTTGAGGTTTTCGGCCGAAAGCCAAAGACTTAGCGAATGCTATAGCAAACACACCGCAGTCATAATCGTTATTTTGTACTTGCACGGAATGATAAACTGGATTAATTTCCCCGCCGAAGAAGGGATATAGTTTTTTGCTAAGGTAGGTTTCGTCATCCCTGAAAAACCTGAAGCAATTCATACTGTCGTATATATGAACTCTTTTCCCGTCGTAATAGGTACAGATCCAATGACCGATGTCGTGGCCTTCGAAAACACAGAAAAGGATCTGTATGTTTTCTGTTCCCATCGGAACGGGACTTATACAACACGGCTTAGAGAGAAGGAGAATGCTCTGAGGTCTGAATTTCGAGTTGTGATACGCTAGGAGAGAACTGTACCCGTCGATCTCTATGTTCCTGACGCAGTATGTTGGATCGAGAATGTATCGAAACATTTTCTAGTTTATTCGTTTCGCGAATACTTATATATATGTATGAAATGCTCAGGCCAAGAATTTTGCTTGGGCTTAGTCTTGCTTTCTGGTCCATCCTATATTAACGGATTCAATAAAGCGGAGTAGGAATTCGCCAAAGGCTCTGCTCGGAACTTTTAACTTACCAGAGCCAACGCTCCGAGCTCTCACAGGGCCTTTGTTTTTTATTTTTTTTTAAAATAAAAAACTAATTTCCGACTCATGGATATGATCCCACAACCTGACGCCTTAGCCGCCGCGGCCATTGGGTCCCCCCGTGTAGTTCTGTTCTTTTCAACATCTTATCTTTATCTTTTACCAAATATATATATAGGGGAAGGTGTTGTACCTTTGACCACTTTGCAAAATTGAATTTTTTTTAGCTCAAATATTAAGGCTAAATTCATTTTTTTTTATTTCATTGTAATTAGTATTCTATTGCTTATCATATTTAATTTTTTCAAGGTTCTAGCTTTACATTTAATATTTTTTATTCATTTTTAAAAAAATAATTGTACAGTGGTCAAAGGTACAAAATGTAGTTGTACCTTTAACCATGGGGTGTTGTGCCTCTGACCAACTAAAAAATACACAGCAGAGCAGAAAAAAAATTGTATTCAGTAATATTGTAATTAATTTTAAGTTTACTAAATACAGGACAAGGATGTAAGCGTAATAAAAAAGCTATTATTGATATTATGTTATGCTTAATATGCTGAAAAATCCAGTGCAATCGATAAATGTTTTAACTGTCAAGCAGATCCACTAGCAATAGCCACAATGTCTTCAACATCAATATCATACTTCATCATCATCTTTTCTCGTAAACTTGTCACTTAAAGTTTGTTTTTTCAAATATTGGATCTTAGACAGTGGACATTTAATACCACAGATCTCAACGACTATATAAGTAATTGTTTTTTTTTTACTTTTATTTTTAACTAGTATACAATTTCCTTTTTCCAAATCATATTTTTCAAATTGTTGCTGATCATCGACTTAACTCATGACATTTATCAGACAGATCAACGCCACTTTCTCCCATAGAAATTTCTGTGTCAGTATCAGAATCTGAACTGTCATTAGAATAATTTTCTTTTTATTTGCCACTCTTTTAGGAAGGGGTGTATTTGTATGTGGTGTCTTACATTTAGGCTTTCGTTTTTGTTTTTTTTTTCACCTTCAATAATTAGCTTTTCAGAAATATCTGTTAGGATACGAGGTTTCCCTTTAGGCCGGCCCCTATTTGACATTTTCCTTGCCTGCACTTTTGAATGAGGCCTTACAACTTCAAGTGGAACGATAAGGGGCGATAGGTTCGAACTGCTACACTGAGGATTGATAAAGTCAGTTTGAACTTATTTCATTTAATATTTTTTAAATTCTTTGAACAATTGAAGCAACCAATATTAATTATTTCTTAAAAATTTGTAGCAGAAGAACATAAAAGTTGAATTATGAAAAAATTACTCAGGTGTGTTGTACCTTTGACCTCGTCAAAGGAACAACAACTAGTCGTTGTCAGAGGTACAACACCCCGGTAGTGCAAATTAAAAAGGATGCTAAAAATTTTAGGGTTAAGATAAATCAATTTCAGAAGCTACACCATGTTTCTTATTGTAAGAGCTACTTTGTCAAACGATTTCCATCTTAAAAGACACAATACAAAATATTATGAGGCAAAACGTCATCAATAAATAACTTACATTTTTATTATAGAAATGGATAAGTATTTTTACAAGAATCCTCTTTGACTTGAATAATCCAAAGTAGGTTACACAAGCCCTCTAGTGAAGGAGCTAAACACTAATTACACCAAAATTTAAAAAATGTTGCTACATGCCGCCACAGTCGGTGGTCAAAGGTACAATATGGTCAGAGGTACAACACCTTCCCCTATATATAAATACATTGATGATTCAATATTGTGCATTAAAAAAGTGGGCATAGGCAGAATTTTAGACAAATTTCGCAGTTACCATAAAGAAATAAAGTTTACAAAGGAAGAGGAAATAAACAATAAACTAAAATATTTAGTTATAGAAATAATAACATTCAATAATACATTGCACTTTAAATAATTCAATAAAGACTGTAAGGGCTGAGAGCATTTTGGGGGTTTGGCATACTAACAATCTATAGAACTTGGAATAGTTACTCAATTAAAACGATATTAAACCCCCCAAAAATATTTTTTTCTGAACTAATTGATCTTATTTAATTTATTTTAAAGGTTTTTATGACACATTTTTAACGATTTCGGCGGGAGGGGGGGCCTTAGCCCTCATGGCCAGCGGGCCTCTAAAAATTGATATAATTTGTCATAAAGATACCTAATCTTGTTTGCTAGTATAAGTTCATATGTACCTAAACGTAGGTTTAAGTAATTCAAAAAAGTTTGATGTAAATTATTATTATATAATTATAATATTATATTATAAAGATAAAAATAGAATAAAATAAATATAACAAATATTTATCTTTGATTGTTTGGCTAAACATCTCTAGAATGTTAATGCTCACCTTTTTTTATGCCAAAAGCCCGACCTTTCGCGAATGAACAGAATTTGTTTTTTCTTGTGCATTATTATTATTTTAAAGAACTGACAACCTAAATCAGCACCCGAACATTTTCCTTTTTCAAAATACCTAAAGCCTTATGAAAATCCCAGCTAGATCAAGTCGCAGGTCGGTTCTTCACGATCGTAGTCGCACGGTTAATATAAGGCGGTTCCAATGTTAGAACCCCAATTCAATTTCTGCTATTTAGAATATTCATACGCATTTGTGCGGCTTTGTACTACCAAAAGTCCAACATTGTCGATTGCAGTATAAAACCAGACTTAAGATGATGAAGTTCCGGTGTCCGACACAATTTTGTTCACTCTAAACTTTGACGTACTCTTCGTAACAATATAGTCAACTAAATAAATATATGGTCGGCCAAATTGCGGTACTCTATAAATTAAATAATAACTGGAGGCAGACTTGATGACCGTGAATGGAAAGGGGAGTTACCACTCCGGCGCACAGTGGGGCATAGGACTGATATTCTTAGCCAAAAATATTTCTGATGCTTAATTCATTTTCTTTGATTATATAATCTGAAGTAATGGTCATATATGATTTCAGTAATGGGTAAGGCAATAATAGGATATTGTAGTTTTAAATAATTTATAATTGTTAGGTATAATAAGTATATTTCTAAGAAGTTACTATAAAGTTAACAGATTACAAACACACTCAGACAGAGATACGCCTACACACACTCACCCACCCACGTGCACGCAAGCACACACACACACACACACACACACACACACACATACACCACTTCCTTGAAATCTCTCAGAAAGTAATGCCAATTTTTAATAAGCATCCTTGTAATTATTTTCACGGGATGGGAGCTAGCTTTTTTTATATCCTTCAATATATCACCAGCTTGAGGATTACATTCAGAATTCCATTTATGTAGCATATAGCAATTCCACTGCCGCAGCATGCCATCTGTAGTTGCATGTAACTTTTCACTTTTACTTTCTTCGACTCCGCACACTGGATTCTTCGAATCTATAAAATGGTCCAATGTCTCATTTTTGCCCTTGGTAACAATAATGTACCCTAAAGCCACACTTCATTTTTTTTTTTTTGTTGTACAAAAATATCTTCTTTTTTATGCACTGCCATCCTGTTATTTATTAACTGTGATTTAAAACGAGAAAATGTGTGTTGGACTTAATTTATTTGTTTTTCTGAATAATTGTCATATTTTAACAAAGAATTCTGGGCAATCATTTTTTTTTTTTTTTTTTTTGCAGCGGCCATTAGCACATCTAGTTGTTCTTTATAATCAAGTTTTTTTTACCCATGATGTTAAATACATTTTGCCTAGTCAGTATTTTGACTCCGGAAAACAACAAACATAAGAAATGCATTCATGAACTATGACATTAACTGGCATGTACACGCACATCCGCGCAAATCCGCGATTTCTGATTATATATTCTTAAAGCTGAAACAACAGGTTGGAAATGCTTGGAAGTATAACAAAAACCTTCGAGTTATGTCAAATTTGACTTTAAAAAGGCCAAAAGATTTTATATTTTCTTTTGTGGTTAAACTAATTAAAAAATGGCCTAATTATTGCTAAAAATCAATAAATGTACTCTCCTTTATCTGCCTTAGAGTGCTCCATTGCCAAAATGGCTACAAAAATTCCAAACTCGCAAAAAATTAATTTTTTACAGAAATGAATATACGGAGTAGAGTTGACAAGTCAGTGGCTTATTAAAAACTGTAGACTTTGTTGTGGTACACCTGGCTTAGAGGCGATATCAGGTCAAAAATTAGCCTTACACGTTGTGCACAAACTATTCAACTATTTTTAGCACTAATTCATTTTCGTCTCGGATAACGTTTACAAAATGGACTTTTGGCCAGCTTTTCAGGGCAAATACCCCACTTTGCGGCGGTTGATAATTTGATTCCCATCAAGGGTGACATGTTGGAAAATGGTAGAAACCTTGTACATAACCCCTATCAGAATGTTATTAATAAAGGAATGTTAAAATAAAAAAATAAAATGACTTGAAAGCGTACTTAATGTAAATCGTAACCATCCCTACTATTTATTTATTACTCGTATAAGAGCAGACCCTACAAGAAACAACCCCTACACTAGAGGCCTAATAAGATCTGAGCCTGAATAGCCAGAGGGTGGATATGTGAAGATACTAAAAGGCCCACCAATCCTAGCTGTCAGTGACCAGGGAGTATAGTAGCCCTCTAGGGGCTCCACTATATATCTAGACATCTGATACACACTTAGTCCAGATTAGCTATACTTATTTCTCTTATCTGAATCATTCCGATTTATAGAACAATCCTCCTATATGCTGATAAAGTAATATAATAAAATAATTGTTAAAAAAAGTACTACTAATTATTCATGAATATTAAATATTACGGAGAAGAAAAGAGGGAGAAAACAAGGCAAGGGGTATCAAGAACAAAGAGATTTATTTGCACATTCATATTATTTTTAATGAGAAGCTATGTATATTTTTATAAAAGTTATTCTTTTCAAGTGAGTTAATATTGTGTAAATGTGTAGGTTATTTTTGGTCTACAAATAGTGCAAATTATGTGGAAATGCTACGTACTATCGTAGTACATTATGAGTTTAACTGTATGTGCCTTAATACACCTTGTACAAACAAGTCTGTCTCGATGTTCCACTATGCACTAATGAAAGCATCAGTTAACTGTGCAAAGCCTTTTGTCAAAATTGAATTGTTTGAGAGTAAATGTTTTGGCTAGTTCATTTTATAAAAATCCTACTACATGGAACTGCGATACCCTTGCGTAAGTCCATATAAGTCTTAATTCTGGAAAGGTTGTGAAAGCTTAGAAAAGAAACTCTTAAAATTGCCCATTCAGTACAAAAAAAAAACGACAATTCCAAAATCGGATCGTTTTCGAATGATTTGGATTCTTTCGAAATTTACGGTTAAATAATCAACAGACAGAACATTTAATAACACACATAATCAACAGACGGATACTTTTGTATCAATCGTTAATTTAGTAACTAAGAACAAAGCCGTGGTTTTGTCACCAAATGGTGAAAAAACTAAAATAATATAAATTAAGTACCGCTTTTTTTCTACACCAAATAAACTACGAATAATTGAGTTCGATTACAGATATCTTCACAACCTTAATGCACTAAGTTCATGGTACATTTTGGCAGAAAAGAAAATTCTCTTAAAATCTACATATACTCTTGAGACTTCCTGGGTAATATAAATTTTTCAGGAATAAAATAAGTCGTATAAAATATTGTTTTACTTTTCACTATTTTTTTTACTCAGTGAGAAAACAGTCAACAAAATGATTTTTTGTGATCATACCTATTAATAAAATGGAAAATCAATAATACAGCAGTATTCTACAACTAATTAGGTATGAAAAAATGTTAGTTCAAACGCGATTGAACACCTTCGGTTTTGGAGGGTTTTTCCCTCTCGGCACCACTGTGCGGCGTTTATGTGGCGTGCGTGTTTTTCTCCCTAGGTGGAGGGAGGAAATACACTATAAAATATGAACAGCACAGACCAAACCCCAATTACCTCTATGAATACTATAATAAGAACTTCGTCACTAACAAATCCTAAACGTTTAGAAATCAATAAACATTTTTCTTGTCGGAATTTTCAACAAAAAAGGAATGTCTCATATTTTTTCTATAATTCATTCATCATAACGACCCCGAGCACTTCCTCCGCGGCACTCAGACGTCGCATAATTTTCCAATTTAAGACAAACAGCCTTCCTTGTAATGAAAAAAATATGGACGTTCCAGCACAGGGCAATAGCGGAAGTCTTTGACTCACAAATTTCTCCTTTCTGGAGATGATGGTGTAAAGAAATTCATCATCTACTGTATTTTAGCGACTACTACATCAATCACTCATTACTATAATCTTAATTTATTAAATACACAATCCTTTATTTACTTTTAGGTGTTAAAATTAGCGTCAAGGCCTAATTTCCTTTGAATTACTGTAATCGACATGTTTTAATGTATTTGGAAGTGGCATCATTTGGCTATTCAAAATTATCATCTGTGAATAAAGTGATCAAGGATAAACGAGTAAAAATAATTAGTTTAGGTGAATCGGCTTATTAGTTAGCGGAGGTAATTATTATTATTTTTATTAATAAAAATGATATTCACAACAATTATAAGCTAAAAGAAAGAGAATTATCGAAATAAACATAATACTTATATAATAATCATCGCGTGATAGTCCGTTTGCAAATTCCACAACCCAAAAATAAGCTATTATTATTATTTTTTTTTTTTTTTTTTTTTAGTATGAATGCAGGGGAAATTAGCTCTCATGATAGAGTAACATGAAAACAAAGGTTACATTTTGAAAGATCATTCAATGCGACATTAGACAATTCCAAAACTAGGCCTATAACAGGGGCCAGATAATATGATTTTTTTTTTTTTTTAAATTTTCCTTCTTATTACCCTTGAATGTTTGAATTTTCACGACGAAATTCATTATTTTTATCGTGTTTGACGATGTCTTACACGATATTTAATGTTCAGAGGTCTAAAAAAATTTGAATATAAATACATTTTATTCTAATAGCTTATTGCCGAAGATACATAATCATTGTTGAACTGTGTGCCCTAAATTTATCTCCACATTTCTTCGGTGCTTTCTGTTTAACAATCTAAAAACTTTCAAAATGTTTAGCATATTCCAAATAAAGTAACTTACCTTCAGTTGGTCGAGTTTCTTCTTCATAAGATCAGTCCTCGCCGCTTGATCAGGTCCATTCACTGGAAACGATCCGAGATACTGCAAAAAATAATTAATTATTACAATCGTGTACTAGGTAAAATCTGTATTAATAGATTAATAATAATTAATTTATTAATTAATAATTTGTTTTATTAAAATATAATGAAATTTAACAATTCTTAAAACTGTTAATTATCAGTTTTTGTGAGATTATATGATATTTTGATATTTATTTATTAAGAGTTTCGCAACTTTTGGCGACTTGCTATTTAACATACATCAATATATTACAAAAATACTTTTTGCACATTGTGTCAGTACATTTTATAGTATTAGCTCACTAATGTACTAGTAGTGAGCTAATTAATAATAACAGTAACATTTTTTATATAATATATTTCACAATAACAATACGGTAATATAATAGATATTAAATAGAGTGTGAAGAGGAAAAAAAAAGGTGGGGGGGGGGGTAGAAGAGGTAAGATTATATTAGAGATAGGGCTTTATTTTTAAATGTAGGTTAATTAACTTAATTCGCTTCCCGTTCGGGCTGTCTCCCAGGGAAGTGTGGGCTCCTCAGAGGAGGAAGGCTATTACAAGCAAAATTTGCCAATCAGTAATTAAAAGAAAAAAAAGAAAAAAAAAAAAAAAGAAAAAAAAAAAAAAAAAAAAAAAAAAAAAAAAAAAAACTGTCTTAGAAATGTAAATAATTTTATAAAGGCTATTTCGTTCATTATTTTAAATTAACTTTAGGAGGTAAATTGGAGATAGGGCTAGATTTTTGAATATAGGTTAATTATCCTTAAGTGAGTTAGTATGGTGTGAATATGGGGACTATTTTCGGCAAGTAAGTCGTGTAAGTCGTGAGGAATTGTTAGGTTGTCTCGTAATCTGCAGTCAGTAAGTATGTGTTTAACTGTTAATGTCTCGTTACAACATGCGCATACAGGTCTGTCTTGTCGTTGCATTAGATAGGAGTGCGTTAGTAAACTGTGTCCTAAGCGTAGTCTCTTAATAATAACTTGGTCTCGTCTTGTTAGGCTTTCTCTTGACCAGGTTCTTATTGTAGTTTTTATTTCCCGCAGTTTGCTTTGAGAGTTAGTCCATTCTGTCTGCCAGTCGTTTACTGTCTTATTTTCAGCTAGTTTGCATAGGTCAGTTGCTGTCATTTTGTTCAGGTCAGGTGTAGGTCTTTGAGTTGCAATTTTCGCTAGTAAGTCTACTGTAGTGCTCTGTGTAATCCCTTCATGTCCAGGTAACCAAAACATAGTGATATGTCTGTTTTTTGTTTGTAGTTGGAATAATTGTGTAAAAATCTCTATGACAATAGGGTGTGTGCTGTAAACGTTTGTCATTGAGTGTAAGGAAGTTAATGAGTCAGTGCATATCTGGTGTTACAGTCCCCTAGTTCAAAGAGCAGCCTTCAAAATGTATTTAGTAAAAACATTAAACTGAAATGATTTAAGCTAAGGATATTTAAATCTAATTGTTATGTAAATTATCTTCAGTTTTAGAAAACGATGCTATGGGGTATTTTAACAACAGTATCTCAAAGGCAAACAAAGAATAGAAATAAAAAAAAACGAAATAACAGTGTTATCTGAAATAATAACTAATAAATAAATAAAACAAATGAGCTTCCTACTATAGCAGAATGACCCACATGCTCTTAGATAGAAACATTCATGAAATGGAATAATAGTTTAATTAAGTTTAACTGTGCCTCGCTAGATCAGCAAATGCAATTATTTATAACATTTAAAACATGGAAATTACATTTCTTGGAATCGGCGTTCATATTACTCAAGGGACATTTATGGAATATTATATATAAGTAAAAATCGTAATAATAGTAATCATAACACATTTCTAATTTTATTTTTTACTCTAAGCAACGAAACTTCAATACGAATAAGTAGGTAATATTCAGTAAATTTATAGTCCGAGAGCTGGCAATGCACTTTTCATGAAGTGTTTTATGCACCTTGAAATTTTGCTATAATATACCTCTTAGGTAGATAAGAAAGTATGTATGTGTTTCCTGGACGTACCTTGGAACACCAGGTACTGCGCATAGGGGAAAAGTGCAAAACAATATTTCCGAAAAATAGAGTTTTAATCAGAAGCCAACTCTCTTTAACGTAAAATTAAGACAATTCTACAATGATTAATAAATATGGCAGGCACTATTAAGGGGTATAACACGTAAAAAAAAAAAAAATAAATAATAATTGTTTTTATTGTCATATTAAATGAGAGTTTTATACACGCTGCCATTTAAACCGGAACAGCTGTACAAGATCATATGAGCAAGAACCAATGAGAGCGCGAGAATAACCACAACTGCGCGGTGCTGTCATTCACTCTTACGGTTACGCGCAGTGTATTGCAGTCTGTCATATTCAACATATATTTTTATGTTTCCTCATAATTATACCCCACAAAAGTGTCTGCCCTTTTGTAATTATTTTCAAATATGTTTACTGAAGACGCTGTTTAAATCGCAGCGTGAATAAAGCACTTCATTTAATATTAAAAATAAAAAGTAGGTACTTAGTTTTTTTTTTCATTAATAATAGTTGGCTTCTGAATAAAACTCTACTTTTGGGCAATATTGTTTTGCACCTTTCCCCTATGCGCAGTACCTGGTGTTCCAAGGTATGTCCAGGAAACACATATTTACCTTCTTATCTACCTAAGAGGTACATTATAGCAAAATTTCAGGGTGCATAAAACACTTCATGAAAAGTGCGTTGCCAGCTCACGGTTTATTATCAACAGACAATTTTGAATTTAATAGATCAACATTCAAGTCATAAATATAAATTATTCGTGCATAGAAGATATTGACCTTTATATGTAAAGTGTAAAAAGGAAAAAAAATGATATATTAAAGCGAAAGAATGTAGATCCCAAATGTTATAAACGACCAAAAAGCAGACATTTGTCCTAAATAAGAGGAGGATTTATAATGGCAAAGATACTATAATTCGTAAATCTAAAACCTCAATGATTTTGTCCATATCAAACCTTTAATGCCACTTATTTTAGGTTGACCTTCTTCTCTCAGATGTAAAACCAATATTTAAGTGTTTATGAAATTCAATTTGTGTGAATGTCTAAAGTCCAACACAGACTTATAATAGTATTTTTTCTTGTTTTTGATAAATACTTTCAAATTACATACCAAAACTCTTCCAAAATAGTCAAACAAAAAAATTATAAAATAAAAACATGTCAACCGAGTTACATGTACAAGACTTAAAAGAAATGGTGCATTAACCTCCAGTAGTCGCGACAAAACTGTGCAATAAAATCCTCAAAAACAAGGACATAAATTGAGCCTGTGTGTATCGGTCTACCATAGGGGAAAGCTTCTTGGAGGGAAGCCAGAATATTGTGGTCTTCTGTTTTGTAATTTAGTTTGAATCTATTATAAAGACTGTTTTCAATAAGATTCTTATTTATTCATTAAAAGTTTCGTATTTGAAAAAAACAAACTTCAAGTGACAAGTTTACGAGAGAAGATGAAAATTTGTATGATATTGATGTTGAAGACCTTGTGGCTAAACTTCCATAACCATACTATTGCTAGTGGATCTGCATGACAGTTAAAACGTTTATCGGTTGGACTGGATTTTTCAGCATAAGATAATATCAATTATAGTTTTTTTTTTATTATGCTTACATCCTTGTCCTGTATTTATTAAACTTACAATTAATCACACTATTACTGAATACAATTGTTTTTCTGGTCTGCTGTATTGTTTTTACGTGGTCAGAGGTACAACACCCCGTGGTCAAAGGTACAACTACATGTTGTACCTTTGACCAATGTACGATTATTTTTTTTTAAATTAATAAAAAATATTAAATGTAAAGCTAGAACCTTGAAAAAATTAAATATGATAAGCAATAGAATGCTAATTACAATGAAATAAAAAAAAAATTAATTTAGCGTTAATATTTAAGCTAAAAAAAATTCCATTTTACAAAGTGGTCAAAGGTACAACACCTTCCCCTATATATATATATATATATATATATATATATATATATATATATATATATATATATATATATATAAATATATAAATATATATATATATATAAATATATAATATATATATATATATATATATATATATATATATATATATATATATATATATATATATATATATATATATATATACACACACACACACACACACACACACATTTGAACCACCTATATTTTCGTGATCTATGGGGTTAGAAACGAGAAAGTTTCTAGTCGGCACTTCCGTATTGCGTCGTGAGGTCAACCTCATAAGCGGGTTCTCCCTATGGAGGTAGGGAGGAACCGCGCTAAAAGGACGAACGCTCTGACACCAAGACGGCCGTGATATCCCAGCCCTTAGCGGCTAGAGAGCAAAACGTAACTGACTTTCTGGATAGCCCTCGTATAATTACCGTAGAGTATATATAATTTAAAATCACAGCCATCCGTTGGACTAATTGTTTTTTTTTCTCTCTCTCACAGAAGCATCTTATGCCGTGACATACACGGAGATGTTTCACATTCTTAATGAAAGGAAAATGGATTTTAACGGAGGCTGTGAGCGTTTATGAAATTTGATTTGAAATAAATATTCTTATCAAGAGATATCCGACCAAGAAAAAAACACCATATCTTTAAAAGTTTCTAATTTTATAAACATATTAAAGTTATACTAGCGATAGAGCCGTTGCAGTTTTTCAAATTCCAAAAAAAAAAAAAAAAAAAAAAAAACGAAGAACATGGCTCACAAGCCCTGTATCATCATATACCCAGAAAGTATATCTGTTATCTTCATAAAAATCTCTAAGACGAAAAATTAAATAGATAATGGAAAAACATTCTTTGGGAGAATTTTTATTGCCTACTCAATTTAAAATCAGCAAATTTGGAAGAATGGATGCAGCAAACATGATACCAGAATATATTATTTGAAATGGGCGGAAGGACATCTATCTCTACTATATATTTGTCAAATACCACTCACTCACTCACTCATCTATTAACGCCCAGCCCTAACCGCTCGACAGAAAATTTTGAAATTTTGCATGGACACTCCCTATATAACGTAGGCGCTCGCTAAGAAAGGATTTTTTGATATTCGTATTTTTAAGCATTTTTAGGGGGGTTTAAAGTTTGAGTTGGTTAGAGAAGGCAAGCCTAGGCAGCCTGCGTTGCTAGGACGATAAAGAACAGCTGTTACCTTACATTATCTATCTCATAGTTTTATTTCTAATTGAGGTTAATTTCAACTATGATGGCAGACCTTGAATTACTAGAAATTAACTGTCCCTCATAGAGTTTTAATTGCGTTTCTTTTCTGCCTGTCCCCGTCAGATAGGCTTGCCATATTTTTGGAGAGTTAAACCGAGACACATTAATATGGGATGGGCATACCAGGGGGGGGGGATAAAAAGAGTACAAATTATAAGCAAAATGGTTGGTGAGTTTTAAGCCTAGCAACTAACGGGAAGGGGGAATCCTAAACTGTTAGTCTACCCTACCTTAAAAATAAGAACGGAACTTTTTTTGCTACTTGATTTTCTTAAAACAATCTCTCAGCCAAATAGTAGTGTCTGGCAGCTGGCAGCGCTGTGCAGGTAGTTCCAGCGTTTTACAGTTAGATTACTTCTGATTTCTTTGACACTGTGAGCAGTAGTAACGATGTTAATTGTAGAAAAGTAACCGATTTAAAAAAGATTCTTATAAACATGAATTCATTACTTTTTACATCTTACAGCCTTTTCCGGGAGATTGATAAAACTGGGCGGGAGACCGAAACAATTGCAAAATACCGGGACAGTCCCGGTCAAACCGTGATGTATGGCATATCCTTTGGTTTTCCAGGCGAGGTAATAATATCCGGAACCCTTGCACAGGAGCAAGCACTTGAGCGTCCATGTTCAGCACTCCTTGTAGACAAGCGAATGCTGTTTTCGCGGCGATTCAATTTGAACGTACGTAGTCGAATATTCGAAGTTTCGAATATTCAAAAGTAAAATGGCAGTGCTGTGTCGGACGGAAGCCCTTTTTTTTTCACGGGCGATAGTATGTTGGCGGCAATGCTTAATCTAGAACAAAAAACTAAAATTATTTCGAAAGAAATAATGATTTAATGATGATTTGATAATAATGATGATTTTTTTTGTTTAATCTAGTAAAGTACTTAGGAGTTTTAAGAAATATTATTTTTTTCGCGAGCACTTATTCATTTTCTATTAGAAAATCCGTCAAAAATCGGTCATGAAACCGATATAATTTACTAGAAAATATCATTAGGGAGCTGTAGTAAAAATTTGAAGTTGATCGGGGAAAAATTGAAGACGCCAGAGTATTGCCCGATTTTAAAACATACTTCTGAGAAAACGAGTTTGAAGTTTAATGTTGAGAAATGTTCATTTTTTTCCTATTTAATTTTTTTTTAATATTTTCTTGTAATAAAGATAAAAAAATGGGTTATAATGGGGGAGAACAAAAAAACATAATAATTAAAAAGGGTCCAATTGAAGCTCGCTCAAAATATTTCTTCAAATTTGTCTTTTGTATTTTTTACCCATTTAAAAAATATTTTTTCACATAAACATTCTTATATATCATTTCTAATTAGTAAAGGAAGATTTTTAGCCCCCCAAAAAACCTACTACTTACCCCATTAACTAAGCACTAAGTAAAGTAGTAGTCCTGAGGTTCTTTAGTAGAATCTATAAAAAGAATCGTCTATTGAACTAGATTTTGATATTAAGTGTTATATGAAGTGAGAACAGACAAGCTTTTAGAGAGCCAGCCTTTAGATTTATAGAGGACTGTCCCTAAGCACTTAGCTCCTCTAGAGGCTCTCCTCTCCCTTTTCTACACTCTCAAAGACAAAATACTACCCTTGTACAACACTTATTTACTTAACGTCAAAGCGGGCTTCATCCTGATTAGAAAGTAAAGCACGCTCTTCGGGCATAATAAATTAGTGTATAGCAAATCGAAAAATCAACAATACATACATACATGCTGTACTGATTTTGTCTTTTCGAAAAGTCAAATAATCTGAAACCTAATTTTTTTCATGTGAAACAATGAGTTTTGATTTTACTCTTGTTCTAATATTGTAGAATGCTTAGTTGTACTTATGCATAAAACTAAAACGGGATTTGAACTCAGGTCCTCCAGGATATTAGTCCAGTGCTCTACCACTGAGCTAACCTCCCCCCAAGCCATACACAAAGAAGTAAATTGAAATATTATATCATATAGTATATATATATATATATATATATATATATATATATATATATATATATAAGTTATTACAACACTCATCTATTCTTCAATATGTACACAAGTCCAGTATGGGATCAAAACGCCACTATGAATAGGCCAGTATAATGTAATACAGTAATTATTTCATTGTGATTATTGTCGTCCAAATTATCTATTGCGTATCTTTTGTTTATTGTTTATGTGGGACGTAATTCATGAGCAGAATAAAAGTGCAACACATTATCCCTTTATGCAATCCATTATTGAAAGAAAAAAATATAATGGTAAAACTAATCAAAATATGGTATCGTTTACAAAATATAAAAATATTACACCAATTTCGTTATTTATTAAAACCTCTAGGCGTGTTTGGTGCTTCTCTGACACTTCTACAACATTATCTTGAATGTTACTTGGGCGGCCAGTTAATCGACCTTGTCAAATAAGACGTATTTCACCTATATAAAATCTTTATTTTTCAGTCCCCACGAGAAAAAATGCAGAGAATTGAATCATAGAAATGTATTATATTTTCAAGGGTATTGCAATAAAGAAAATGTAAAAATATATAAAAAAAAAATGTATTTCGGTGTCAGAATGCAAACACAAATGTAAGCGATGAATTTCGATATTTACGTTTTACTGAATAATTAGGGACATTTGGATGCTTATGTTGGAACTGTTTAAAATAAAACAATGTTGTCTATTTACTCCAGCCTGTTATCCAAGGCAGGAAATACTATTCGTAAGTTAGCGTTTCCAAGTAATCTGTTCGGTGATATTCCCTTATCACGGAATGTATATCGTTGTCATGACTTGTAACAAAAAACATTATCCACAGCTCAAGAATGTTATTCATTTTTTTAAATTTTGTTTTTTATTTACCAACATTTTGGTTAAATAAGAATTTAACCAATCATATTTTCATTCATTCTTAAGCAAACTGAAGTGTGCGTAGGTTTGAATAAATGGTAAAAGTTTGAAAAAATTATCACCATTATTTTCAATTATTGTATTCGATGAAGGTCTATAAAAGAGATCCTAAAATACTACGATTAAAAGCAAATGATAAATAAACCCCATCAACTGTAGGAGTTAGGTTCTTTGGTGTTCTGAACCCCTGTTAAAACAGATACACAGCCTTTTAATAACGGAGCCACAAAGTAATTTATATTAATTTGACTCGCTTAAACGATAAAATAGATGAAAAACTGAAAATGCTTGGAGAACTGGCAGAAATGAATTTTACTTTGAACGGTAGATCAGAGGAAATATCTCTATAAGTAAATCAAGAGCATAACCAAGTGAATCAGATGGACAGAGTAAAAAGTCCGACTCGCAGGAACTGCATCATCTTAGCGCGGTTCCGTTCTTAACCCTAATGTCATTTGAAAATCTTAGAATAGAAATAAACTCCTTTTATATATATATATATATATATATATATATATATATATATATATATATCGTGAAAATTGTCAACATCCTCTCGAACATCTTGAATGAAAGTGATATTAAGGCGTCAGGGAAACCGGCAGTAGTAACTTACACAGAAGCGGAAATTACACAATCTAGCTCTCATCCTAAAGTAAATCTCTATACATCAAATAAAACAAAAACGTGCATGGGCGTATATAAGGGGGGGGGGCTGAAAGGGCTTCCCCCCCGCAATCGGTAAAAATGTATCGTAAAAACCTTAAAAATAATAATAAGATCACTTAGTTCAGAAAAAAATAATTTCTTTTGGGCGTAATAGCGTTTTAATTGTCTAACTATTCCATGTTCTAGATTTTTATTATCCCATACCCCCCAAAATCCTTTCAGGCCCCCCCCCGAAATTCTCCCAGTCCCCTCCAAAATTATTTTCTATATAAGCGTGAACATCCTTCTCATTTACTAGCTTTGTTTTATTGAAAAAATGCAATCAAAATAACAGCACCCAATTAAAAAATAAGGCGTACAACATAAATAAAAATTAATAACTGAAGTAAACAGAGACACAAAAAGAGGAACTACTTCTCGAGTTTAATATTATCAAATGTCAAGCAGGTCATTTTGCGAGGTTAATGGCTGGGGCTGTAACGGTACTTATTGTCAGGACCTTGAAGAGGTCCAGGTAGCATAGGTATAGTTCCCTCGACAAACTTCTAGCCGAGCATATTATGTTGAATAAAACTAAAGATAATTCTGGAATAGCCTTTTCTCAAAAATGGTTAATCTAATGAAGAAAAGTGTGAAGACAAGTTTTGTACATAATTGCACAATCTACAATTTTTGTCTGAACTATTTTTACCATAAAACAAAACGTTTCGTTGAAAATTCCTAAAAACCTTTTTTATCGAACTTTGACCTCGAAAAAATTCTTTGCACTCATGGGTTCGATAAGGGCTTTTCTCAATTCCCTTATAATGTTGTCCCTATCTTTCATGCAAATTTTCAGTTTGCTAGGAATTTATGCAAAGGTACTCGTATTTTTCTAACTCATCTATTTCTAACAACAGAAAATTGGTTCTCATTTTAACTATCCTGTTTTAAACACAAATACATTTACCTAATATAAGAATTACAAAAATAAAAATCAATAAAAACTAAGGGGAAGAGACCAAAATTACAAAAAGAACGACAAAAACCCGTTCATAAGAACAAAACAGACGTATTTGAAGTTTTAAGCACTTATTTCTCCGATTGACCTAACCTAATCAAAAATAGTTTTAGATTCTTTTTTGTAGAGAATTTAGTATGCTTCCAAATAGTTTCTATCCAATTACCACGATTTCCCAACCGTGTTCAAGATATTAATGAAAGTATACGAAGTTCCCAAAACTTATCATGACTGTTCATGAAATATTTTATTCCAACCCTTCCTTAACTCCAAACGTAACCAAAAATTTAACATATTAGTTTTAATGAAATTCAAACATGCAAAAAATCTTTCAACTGAATCCCATGATTCTAAGTACCCAAACCAAAAACGGTATTCAAACACTATTTTTCCAATTTTCTCGAAAACGGTTAAAGCTATCGCCTTGAAAATGGCTTCATTCGTTTTCCTAGCCCAATAAGCCTATCATTTTCGGTCTCTAGGGGTTCTGAAACGCAAAATTTTCTAGTCGGGACTTCCGGATTGCGTCATGAGATCAACCTTATAAGCGGGGTTCCTCTCTATGGGGGAGGGAGGAACCGCGCTAGAAGTAAAAAAAAAAAAAAAAAAAAAAAAAAAAAAAAACCGATCTTCAGCTGAATAAATTTTATGAATACTTGAACCACAAAAACAAGTTAAATTCATACCAAGTTTCGTGCCAATAGAACAAAAATTGTGGCCGCTACCGTTTGCGTGTAAATGTGCTTAGTTATGTCGTTGATGTGTGACAGACCTTTTTTTTTATGGCAGGTTTCATTTTAGGATGAAACGCTTTTCTAGCAACGATAATTTAGGCTTCTAAATTATCGAACTTTTTAGGCGTTCCTCTTTTCGAACTTTTTTTAAAAATTTATTTATGAGCATCTCCAAATAAGGAGATTCGAACAGAACAATTATTGCATATATATACATCCATTTACATTATTACAATCTAATTAAGCAAATTTAATTATGCACATACTTCCAGATATGTATTTGATTAAACATTTAATTACAAAATTAAATTTATCTATTCCTTAGATATTACCAATACATTCATGGGAAATACATTCCTAACATATTAAATAGGGTTTCACATTAAATTATGTTAAATACTTTATTTTTCTACATCGTTTTTTTAAATTAGTAGAATTCAAAATTCGCTTAATTCAAGTTTACAAAAGGAATAAAAGTCCGTCACGCAGGAGCTGCATAACTAAGCACTTTCCTCAGAATTTGGGTTGTGAAGACTGGTTTCCAGAACAATTTGCTTAAAATATCCTACATACATAAAATAACATGATAACTGAACAGTTCTCTTTTAATTTTGAGATGAGTAACTGTTCAATTATTAATTTGCTTCCAGAGATATGTTTACACAAGGTACCTACAACACTACTCAATAAATACAAAAAACTTCATATTTTCGTCTTTTGATCTGACGCAGGAACAGGATACAGGCCCTCTAGTGGGAGATAGCGCTCCTTGCGGCGGCCTTGCGAACCTACGTCTGGTGGGCTATTCTATTGAAATATATTACAAAGTAAACCCCCATTTCCGATTGACCGATTTAGCTCATTTTTACAACAGTTTTTTTCCCATGAGTTACCCATGCTGTATACCGCGTTTCGTTACAATACAGCAGAAATTACGACCGGTATGAGTATATTAGTATTGTGGGTCCGAAGTAACCCCCCCCCCCTTCTAATGAACCGATTTAGTTTATTTTTACATTTCACTTTTCTCTCTAGATTACCAAGTTTCGTTGAAATATAACCAATATTACGGCCGGCATGGTCAAATTAGTGTTTTTGGTTCAGGGTAAACCCCCCCTTCCGGTGGACTGATTTTGGTGGTCAACGAACTCGTTCAATCGTTTGCTAATTGAACGCTATATACCACGTTTCGTGAAGAAAAACGAAAACTCTGGCCGCTACCGTGTTAACAGACATATATATATATATATATATATATATATATATATATATATATATATATAAATTTTAACGGGTGTCATTTTCGGTGTCTACTAGGTAGGATCGATAAAGATTTGAAGAAATTTTTCAAAAATTCCTTCATGAGAGCAACCTGATGTGTTGTAATCTATCGATTGCTGCCAGTATGTAATTCGTACATGTCATATAATAAGTTCAGATTTTGGCGCTGTTTTCATTCCGTTAGTGTTTATTTCAACCTTAGTTCGCTGTTACATATTTTGTATTTAAGCTTATATTTTTGAGTCATTAAGTACTAGTGCGTTATTCGTGTAAGTCCAATTCTGAGTCTAATTAGTACTACTTCATCTCTTCTATTTTCTCTGTGACTGGAAGGCCATTCGGTGATGTTACGTTTGATGTGTCACAATACACGTTTTTCCAATAATTTTGCCATTTGATGTTTAGCTTGTCTCGTGGTATAAATTGTCGAATGGTTGGACTGAGAATTCTTCAGTATCGAATTTTGCTTGTTCGTCTGCATTTGTGCTCAGACCCTTGTATTTGTGCCCTAGCAGACAATATACTGTTGTGCGTATGCCTGAAAGTCGTGCCTTGTAGATGTGTTGCTCGATTTGAATTGCTTTGGTGTCTACTCTGAACACACCTCTCTGTAATGTGTTCAGTGAACTGAGTGAGTCTTTAAAGATGATAATATTCGAGTGTATCGATGAAGGAGTGTTAGTTTGGGAAAGCAATATTGCACGGATTTTAGCACCTTGTATGCGTTTCAGCGCAGGGAGGTGTTTTGCTTTTAATTAATGCCATTTACAATAGCTGCCTATCTGATGCCACTTTTTGTATAGGACGCTTCAATGATTACTAGAATGAAATTAGTTTTTGACTCAGGAAATCACGAAAATTAGTTTTGCCTGGATATTTTGAAATGTCTATTGAGTATTTAATGAGCCAGGGAGGAGTGAATGAAATAGTCTGTTTATACATTAGTTGTGCATGACAATTTTTAATCTCCTCTATTTCCAAAAATCTACCAGCAAGAGGTCGAGCTTGCTTATTATTTCTATGTCCAATAGCTATGTTATTGGATAATCTGGGGGTTTCGTTTCATTTCTCATTTGCAGGATGGGTGAGACTTAATTTTGTAATAATACTTTGTAATTAAATATTTTCTTCGAATCTTTGAAGAAGATTCCACTGTCGCTACGTTCAGACTGGAGATTGTCTTGTTATACCCCTTAAAAGTGTCTGCCATATTTATTATTCGTGGTAAAATTGTCTTAATTTTACATTAAGGATAGTTGGCTTCTGAATAAAACTCTATTTTTGGGAAATATTTGTTTGCACCTTTCCCCTATGCGCAGTACCAGTTGTTCCAAGGTACGTATGTACACAATACACAAGTGGCTGAGGAATATGCTCAGTAGCGTGAAGAAAATTAGTTTTATGACATTAGCTTTCTTTTTATGAATTTTCAGTAATAGTTTTGAAAAATTAACAGAATAAATGTAATTTTGAGAAGCATATATATAATCTTTTAGCACATTCCTCCGAAGGAAAGTAGCTATTGAGGTTGCACTCATGACGGAAGTTTTGAAAAATTTCTTCAAATATTTATCTATCCTACCTAGTAGACACCGAAAATGACCTCCGTTAAAATTTATATATATATGAATATATATGTATATAAATATATATATATATATATATATATATATATAAACGTGGTATATAGCGTTCAATTAGCAAACGATTGAACGAGTTCGTTCACTATCGGCCCACCGGGGAGGGGGGGGGGGGGGGTTACCCTGGACCCAAAACACTAATTTGACCATGCCAGCCGTAGTTTTTGTTATATTTCAACGAAACTTGGTATTCGTTACGTTGATCTAAATAGAAAAATATTTTGTAAAAATTAACTAAATCGGTTCATTAGGAGGGGGTTTACTCCGGACCCCCACAACCAATTTGTCACTATCAGCCGTTATTTTTGTTACATTTCAACGAAACTCGGTATTCGTGGTGGTAATAACCAGAAACAAATGGGTTGTAAAAATAAACTAAATCGGTTTATTTTGAGGGGGGGGGGGGGGTTTACTCCGGACCTAAATTACTAATATACCGGTCGTAATTTCTGCTCTATTTTAACGAAACGCGGTATACGTCGTGGGTATCACTTGAGTAAGAAGTGTTGTAAAAATGAAGTAAATCGGTCTATTGGAAAGGAGGGTTCACTTTAAACTCTGTTTCATTAGAATTAGCCCCCCAGACGTAGTTCACAAACCTGCCGCGAGGAGCGCTATATCCCACTAGGGGGGCTGTATCCTGTTCCTGCGTCAGATCAAAAGACGGAATATGAAATTTTTGTGTATTTATTAAGTAGTGTAGTATCATGTATTAACATAACTCTGGAAGCAAATTAATTACAAAATATATAATTGAACAGTTCTCATAACAAATGTAAATGTACACATGACTTCACGTTTTTATTTTATTTATAAAGGTTATTTAAAACAAATTGTTCAGTAATGTAGTCTACACTAAAAATATTCTGAGGAATGTGCTTAGTTATGCAGCTCCTGCGTGACGGACTTTTTCTTTTTATTATCTTGAAATTCCTTGTCTTTAAGTCTAATTCTCCAGCGTTTTGGAGGTTCCCAAAAAAATAAATATATATAAAATTGTAATTCAAGGGGAATGCGACATAGAATAAAATATGTCCCTGGTGAAATTCTATGAAGCACTCAGCGGCTCTAGAGTGCGTTATCCTTGGGCACTATGACGCTTCAAACCCATTTTTAGGATTTATCCAAGTAAGAAGTACTCTTCTCTTGGTGGCCAACTTTCACTCATATTTTCCTACTAACAAAATCCCTCTACTCTTATCTAAAAGATTATTTAAAGATAAAAAGAATGATTTTCTCTACCATCATGCATTCTTTATCCCTTACAATGAAAACGGAAAACTAACATTTCACGAACTATAACTATGCAGGTGGAACAGGATTAATGTATTTCTAGCTTCAAGTATTCCTAGACAAATCTGATGTGTTTATACTTCCAAAAAATTGAGATGAACACACTTGGAATAATCTAAACACCAGGAATTCATTTACTGATCAACTAAATACCACAAAAGATTTTATTCCGAACTATAATCTTCTGAATTAAAACCTGTAAAAAAATCAAGTTCTAGAAAGTCGGCTGTTCATTTATACTCTTTTTATTTTTTCTGTTTATGACCTTCTGTCCGTTTCAAATACACCATAAAAATGTAGGTTAAATTTTTATAAATGAAAATATATATTTATTTATTAATTTCTAGAGCTCTCTATATAAGGATTTTCTCATCATCCTTTTTTAATAATTAAGTAAATATTGGATCAGTGAACCAGATCATATTAACAGTGAATCAGCAATATACATAACAATTCAACATAAAAAATACATATAAAACTTTGAAATAACTAATGAGAACAAAAATATCATTCCAAGAATATATTTTGAAAAATCCATATCTTGAGAACGGATAGTCTGCCAGAGGTATCGACGATTCAGGATGATAACTAATTCAATGAATTTGGTAACTCATTAATTTTGATTAGTGATGTTTTTCTGTGATTTCCTTGGTATAGAACCAGAGATGATTTCTAAGAAAAATACGAATTTATTCGTACTTCATACATTTGTAAAAACGAATATAAATAAATTCGTATTCATAAGTGTGAATATGAATTTATTTGTATTCACGTATATTAAAATATAAATACAAATAAAATTTTATTCCCAAATTTTCCTTTAAATACAAATTAATTTACAGGAAAAATTGTAAAAATTCACAAAACCAAGTGATTACAAATAAGTTCACATTAAAATATATGAATACAAATTTATTTATATTATAATTTGTGAATACAAATTTATTCACGAAATAAATTTTGAATTTATTCGTATTGACGATAAGATGATAATACGAAAGATGTTGAAAGTGATGTAAGGAATGGTATAGAAAGTGGTATTGGGAAAGGTAATGAAGGTAGTATTAGTAAGGATATTAAAGTTGTATTGAGAAGGATATAGAAGGTGTTATTGGGAAGGGTATTGAAGGTAGTATTAGAAAGGATATTGAAGTTGTATTGAGAAGGATATAGAAGGTTGTATTAGAAAGGATATTGAAGGTGGAATTAGGAAGGATATTGAAGGTAGTAATAGGACGGGTAAAGATGGTGGTATTAGGAAGGATATTGAAGGTAGTATTAGGAAGGTTATAGAAAATCCTACCATATCCTCCTAATACAGTGGAACATGGATAATTCGAACTTCGATAATTCGAAATCGTCTTTAATTCGAATATTTCTCTCGGTCTCTAGAATTTAGGACATAAACAATGTAAAAAAAATCGTGGTTAATTCGAATAAAAGTTTGGATAATTCGAATTTTTTCCGAGTCTGTAAGTCCAATGGGAAGTGGAGAGAGAGGCGGTCGATCTTAAATCTTGTCAAAATATTCTCCCCCCGGGTAAGAAGGATAGTGATGTGGAAGAAGCGCGGCGGTCTCACAGTATAGTTCTTGGACTCTAGGAGTTCTACAACGTGGTGGGTCGCGCTTCCTCCCTTCCAGGGGTTGTAGTTACATACACCATCCGGTCGTTTTATCCATCTCAACATTCCTCCGAAATTCATTTCTTATTCAGTTATAAGTCATTCAGTGCCTAGATCCTTCAGTTGCATTGTGTGAGCCTTGAATTTCTGGTGTGCAGTGCAGTTCAGTGAGTTGTTGATTTGAGATGTCGAAGCCTAGAAGTTATGAAACGTTAACGTTGTCAGAGAAAATAGCTCCGATTAAAGAAGTTGAAAAAAGAATAAAAAAAAAAAATCTTAAATTGCCAAGGAATTTGGAATCCCACCTAACACTTTACCAACTTACCTGAAAAATAAAGAAAAAATTCTTGCTCATGAAAATGACTTTTTTTCAAAACAATAGACTTTTTTTTTTGTTGCTTTTTTGATAAATTATTTATTACTTATGTACGTAATCATCAATTTATGAAATGTTTGTTGTTGTTTAAATAAAATGTATGTATTTTTGAAATTAAATAACAAGAAAATATGAAATTCGATTTTTCACCCCTTTATTTTCAAAAACTTTTGTAATTCGAATTTTGGTTAATTCGAACTTTTTTATCGGTCCCTAGGGGTTCGAATTGTCCAAGTTCTACTGTACTACCTTCTATACCCCTCCTAACATCACCTTCTATACCTTTCCTAATACAACCGTCTATATCCTTCCTAATACTACCTTCCATATCCTTCCTAATACCACCTTCTACATCCTTCTTTACATAACCTTCAATATCTTTCATAATATTATCAACTCGTTAATACAAATAAATTCATAATTTATTTTGTGAATAAATTTGTATTAAAAAATTATAATGTGAATAAATTTGTATTCATAAATTTTAATGTGATTTTTTTCTGTAATCACTTGATTTTTTGTGAATAGTCATAATTTTTTTTGATTATTTACAATTTTTCCTGTTATTTTATTAGTATTTACAGGAAAATTTTCGAATAACATTTTATATGTATTTATATATTTAATATTCATGAATACAAATAAATTCATATTCACACTTATGGATACGAATTTATTTATTTTCTTAATTAAAAATATATGAAGTGGGAATTAATTCATATAAAATTTTTTATTACAATAAAATTAATAATAAAATAATAAATGAATAAAATGGTTATTTTTAAATAATGATTTGCCCATCTCGGCAAAGAACATAAGCGTATTAATTGTATGAACACTTAGCCGAAATATAACATGTTAGATAAACATTTATTTGTAAACGAAAAATGGAAGACAAAAAATGAGAATTTCGACTCGAGAGAAGAAAACTTGTATCCAGTTACTGTTGAGGGCTGAAATTGTGAAGTAGCGCATTCTCCAGTATACGGCGAAAAGCAGCCCCGAACTAGTCCAGGAGGGCCTGCATTCTAGCGGCGTCTTTACAAACCACAATCTATATCATTGACAAGGATCCCTTCAACGGGGTTAACAAATAATTTAATTACAATTTTTTTTTAAATAATTGATTTTTGGTAGCAACTTAATACTTTTAAAAAAATGGTTATTGCTTTTTTAATATCTGTATAGCACTAGATATTTAATAAACTAAATATATTGTTTGGCAATGTTTTTTTTTTTAAGTATATGCGTGTAAATGTATGTATGTATATGTATATGTACTATGTAACTTATTGACTAATAAGAACACACCTAGGTACTCAAAAAGGTGGTCATTTATTTCTGTAAAAATCCCTCAGTAAATTCATTTTCACGATAATTCAAGTAATTGGAAATTGATGTACCATTCCTGTTTCACTTTTTGCCATGTCCTTGTTAGGCTTGAACTATTTAACGAGATTAATAATTTTCATACCATTATATTCCTTATTTTCTCTCCAAAACGCCATTAACTTTGAAATGACTTCAGAGATCATACTATTGGGTATTCTGTTTGAATATTAAGCCACAAATTATCTTATATCATTTCCCACTCAAATCGATCCTGTTTAAAATTGAAGGAGGACTATTACTACTGGAGAAAATATTTTTACGATCGTATCCTTGGAATTGTATGCAATCAAATATGGTATGCAACTTGAATAAATGCTAATAGAAATACTATTCCTGGTCCGGCCAATAAAAAATATTGAAATCAATTTTGTCCCACTAGTTCTTGTTATTTTCCGAGACTAATAAAAAGAAAAGTGAAAATATAAGTGCAGAATTTATTGTATATTGTTTCCTGTATCTCCGCCCTCTATTCTCCGGCTGAATCTATAAACGAATATTCAAGGTCCAACTCAGTATCAGAAAAAGCGCAGAATAACAGCTTCTCCAATATCCTGTATTCAAATGTAATGCTATAAATGATGTACCTGTAAACAACACTGGTCGTTTTATGGTGATAAGCTTAGTACTAAGCTTCAATATTGGAAACATTTTATATACATCCAAATATTATTTTAAATACCTAAATAATGATAGAATGTCAATAACATTGGTTTTTTTTTTTTTTTTTTTTTTTTTTTTTTTTTTTTTTTTTTTTTTTTTTTTTACGGCGCATCTACAGGTAGGTCATTAGCGCCGAACATTGGTATTCTGTCATTATTCATCTAAAGAAGAAAATATATGAGGTCAGAATCAAATTCGTAATTAATAAATGAATCTTATCTCAATGGTTATCTTGGTCTTACTCTGGAATCGTCTATGCTATTCCTGTGTCTATTATTATAAATTCGTTTTTTGTTTTGTTTTTTATTTATTTAATTTGCTTGAAGAGCTTCGCAACAGGGGTGATCTGCTCAAAGAAAATTAATAATAAAAATAAAAATAATAAGGAAAAACTTAGGTTCATATTTATAAAAAAAAAGAAATATATACATTTATATATGTATACAAAACAAAATAAGTAGCAAATAATAAGTAATAAAATAATGGTATGATTGAAATCATAATAAAAATTTATAAAATAATAAGTAGGATCTAACCTAAAGAAAACAAAGACACAAAAATATAGACAAATTACTCTAAAATTATTTTGAGATCAGAAATGTTGTCTTTGATTTTAATTGTGCGTTACTTGTAATACAGTTACATTTCGTTGTATGCATTCGTGGTCATTAAGTATGTGAGTATGGTATCAATATATGGACTCCTATCTGCTAACAGCTCGCTAAGGTCATGAGGTGCCTGTAGGTTGTTTCTTTTCATGCAGTCTGTTAGTAGGTGTTTCACAGTCAAAGGAACGTTGCATGCTTCGCACCTTGGCTTGTCTTGTTTCGTAAATAGGTGTGAGTGAGGCGTGTATGTCCGATTCTCAGTCTTGTTAGTACAACTTCGTCACGTCTTGTTTCTGCTTGCTTGAACAAGTATATGGTCGTATATTGCTCTTTATTTCCCTTAGGTGGTTATCTTGAATGCTATACCACGTGGCGTGTCACCTATTCAGGACAGCTTCTGTTATTGTAATTTGTAGGTCTTGAACTGTAAGGTACTGGTCGTTTGGTTGGCTTCTAGTAGCAAGTTTTGCATGTTCATCCGCTAATGTAGACTGTCCGATGTTCTCACGACCAGGAACCCGTACCATTGTTACCATTGTGTGTTGGTCCTTTATTCTCAGTAGTTCTTGTACTATTTTGATGATGATTCTTGTACTATTTTGTTTTTTTAATTGCTATTATTTATGTGCTTATGTTTTTCTTCACTGTTGTGCTGATGGTAATGTTTTTCTCTATCATTTTTTTTTTTTTTTTTACTTTGGCCCCTACTAATTTTTTTACTTATTCTCAACTATGTTTTGTACAAAAGTACTGATCAATTTGTTCATAAATAAAACTATTGTTTACCTAATATGCACCTCAAAAAATGTTTTTTAGCCTACTGACATGATGTAAAATTATTCTTACAGTTGTGATTATTCTCGTTTGTAATTATGTATATTTATTTTTTATCCGAAGAAGGATGCCAAAGAGCATATCGAAACGTTCAAAATTCAGATTATTTTGAAAATCTAACGGATTTTTTTTCCAGAATCCCAACCAATCCTACACTTTTAATGAATTTTATCGTTCGTTATTAATATATTTTACCCCGTGTGTTGTGTCGTATTTAATAACATAGGCTTACAAAATAAAAGAGTGGTCTGTTCCAATGACACCATACATAATATGTATGAATATATTATATTTTTATGTATTTCGAAACGCTGAATCCGAATCTAGAGACTGTTTGATTCCATCACGCCAAGTTGAAGAGCATTTGAAGGTCAAATTTAAATATAAGAAATATATAAGAATATATGTATGGCCTCTTTGGAACAAACCTTTATTAATCTTGTGTGCCTGTGTAATTTGTTAAATATGACACAAACACACCCATATATATTCCACTTCTCGAAAACAAATTAAAACTATTTCGAAACCAAATACAGATTTTAGAATTTGAAGTTCAAACATATGCAAATGAAAATAGATACGTTTGACCTGTAAAGAAAAAATGTAATCTGAAATGAACTTCGTTTTATAAAAGTTGAATCTGAAATGGAAGAAGTTTGTCACGCAGGAGCAGCATAACTAAGCACTTTCCTCAGAATTTGGGTAGTCTATACTGCTTTACTGAATAATTTGCTTAAAAGCACCAATATAAATTAAACAAAAAACATGAATACGTCTCTTTTACATTTGTAATGAGTAGAGCCCGGAAGATAGGCATTTATTTTTTGTTAAAATAGGCAGGCAAAAAGGCACTTGAAATACTGAAAAAAAGGCATTATTGTAATTAAAATAGGCATTTATTAGGAGTGAAGGCAAAGAGGAATCTCACACATTATTAATGAAAATGTGTATTTTAAATACTCATTCATTTCTTTATTATCAATTTATCACAGAATTAGTGCACTTACTCTTACTTTCCCTTGTTACAAGCAACAACAAGATCCTTTTTCAAAATATTAACTCTCATAGACCCTCTAAGAAAAAATGTTTTTCATCATGGAAAAACTTTCTCTGCATTATTTTATCATTTCTAAATCCGGAATACCAGGTAACTACACCATTGTCACAGTAAAAGGGGTGTGAGGAAGGAGACGTACTTCTCTCATCCTCTCTCTTTCATCCTATTCATTATGCCTGTGCATTCCTTCTACCAAGGAAGGCTCTGTTATTTACAGAGGGTCAATCCACGGGTTGGCAAAATAAGCTTTCGAATTGATATTTGTGACGGCAAAATGTAATTTAATTTGTGAAACCTTTTTTGTTTTCGACGAACTGAAATTCGAAATTCGTTATGTGTTTTTAAAAATGTTTAAATCGCAGAAAAAAATTGCATAACGAGCAAAAAAAGGCAAAAGAAGGCTTTAAATCTTAAAATAGCCGAAATAGGCAGAAAAGGCAAAATAAAAATTGTCTCTACACTTCCTAAATGCACGGAAACATATTTATTTCTATCTGATTCTTCAATATATCCATTCAGATAAAAAAGGCATTTTGCCTAACTTCCGGGCTCTAGTAATGAGTAACTGTTAAATTATTAAGTTTGTAATTTATTTGCTTCCAGAGTTATGGTTATACATGGTATTACACTACTTAATAAATACAAAAAAACTTCATATTTTCGTTTTTTGACCTGATGTAGTGAGGAGAGGATGCAGTCCCCCTAGTGGTAGAAAGCGCTCCTAGCGGCAGCATGGTGAACCTACTTCTGGCGGTATAATTTTATTGAAACATAATTAGAAGTAAACGTGCCCGCGACGTATACTGAGTTTCGCACAGCAGAAATTACGACCGGTATGAGTATATTAGTAATTTGAGTCCAGGGTAAACCCTCCTTCCGGTGGACCGATTTGGTGGTTAACGAACTCGTTCAATCGTTTGCTAATTGTATGCTATATACCAAGTTTCGTGACAAAAAAACAAACTCTGGCGGCTTTTGTGTTAACACACACACAAACACGCATATATATATATATATGTATATATATATATATATATATATATATATATATAAAAATTTTTACGGGGGTCATTTTCGGTGGCTACTAGGTAGTATCGATAAATATTTGAAGCAATTCAAAAATTCCGTCATGAGTGCAACCTCAATAGCTATTTTTCTTCGGAGGAAAGTGCTAAAAAATGAACTTGGTTTTGAAAAAGTGTAATCTGAAATGAAAAAAGATGAACTTGGTTTGGAAAAAGTTGAATCCTTAATAAAAAGATTATATTTGAAATTGAAAAGGTTCGACTTAATTTGGAATAACTTGAATTTGACTCCTCCAGAACCTACTAATATTTCAAATGATTAAATATTTAACCTATAAAACAAACCTATTTGTGACAGGTTTGTTAAAATATATTTTAATTTGTAGTTTTTTTTTTCCTTTTCTTTTGGTGCATCTACTGCTGAGGTCATTAGCACCAATTTAATTTGTAGTGAATTTAAAGAAGTCTTTAAAGTCAAATGATAAAAATATATATATATATATATATATTTTAAAATTAAAATTCTATTTCCGAACAAGAGCTGGCATCGTCCTAGAAGAGCGTGCAAGGGTTTCGAGATATGGCGAATTTATGAGGAGGGTTAGCAAGATTGTGCTGAGGCAGGATCAATTTGGAGTTAGGATGATAGAGAAAACCCTCCTTCCTATAGGAAACCCCTGACTTCTCTATATCTAGCCAATAGGGCATCGTAAGAAAATAGAACATGAAAGTAGAAAATCGACTACAGGTTGAAAATCTATCCTCACTATTAATCCGCTTATGTATATATATATATATATATATATATATATATATGTGTGTGTGTGTGTGTGTGTGTGTGTGTGTGTGTGTGTGTGTGTTGCCAATGTTGATGATATATACAAATGAATGTCATTTCATTTCTTAGGCATTTTTTGCTAAAGAAGGCTGCCGAAGAACATGCGGAAACGTTCGTACTATAGGTTTTCTAAAAAAAACTGACGGCTTTTTAGCAGAAACCCAACCATTCCTGCACATTTTATGAATGTTATCATTCGTTATTAATATATTTTACCCCGTGTATTGAGTCGTATTTAATAACATAGGCTTACAAAATAAAAAATTGGTCTGTTCCAAAGACACCATACATATATTCTTATGTATTTCGAAACGCTAAATCCGAATCTAGAGACCCTTTGATTCCATCACGTCAAGTTGAAGGGTATTTGAAGGTCAAATTTCGAATCAAACCGTTAAAGAAGAAATAACTAGAGCTCCTTGTCATTTACACTTGTTCTTGGTTACCCAATAGTTATCGAGATCTTTCCTCCAACACCTAGGCATTTTTTGCTGAAGAAGGCTGCCAAAGAACATGCGGAAACGTTCGTACTCTAGATTTTTCTGAAAAAAACTGACGTTTTCTCCTAGCTGGATCCCAACCATTACTTTGACTTCTTATCACCTCAAGGCTAACTATCTTTATCTCATTATAAAACATTATCTAAATAGTCAAATATAGCGATTCCGAATAAATAAATATATATATATATATATATATATATATATATATATATATATATATATATATATATATATATATATATATGCAGCAATAAAAGCTATGAATAACCTCAAAAGTCGTGCGCTAACAAAATAGGGAAGTCGTTAGGAAAGGAACAGGAGAGATAGAAGAGGTGGTAAGGTGTTGATCTCACAACCCCCAAACACCTTATCCAAAGCTAAGGTTAAGTCACGTAGGGAGCATTCAAGCATCTTATCCCGTATTCCCTACACCTTTCTCTTCCTCCTTTCTTACGCTCTATTCATCACATCAACGCCTTTTTCCTTATCTACATTCAACCTGCTTTTTCATCTCATCAACCCATTTGCAATGTACTACCTTAAACATTTTTCTATAAATGAGAAGAATGGTCTTTTTCTATGCTCTAGACATCCGGGATTTTTTTCAAATTCGGTAACATTTTTCAACGGATTTGATTTGAAAGGGTGCTAGCCAATAGACACTATAAAAATGTGCAAGATTCTCAGAAAATCTAATCACAGCCACAGAGATTAACTTTGTATTTTCCAAACGTTTCTTTCACACTTAAACCATGACTCCACATTTCAATACCATACGTCAATAAAAGGATACACGCTACTTGTAAATCGAAAATTAAGACTCCATCTTACACATACACCTAACGCTAGCCTATCTATTGTAGAAAGTACTCATATTTGTATGTGAATAATGTGATAGTACCACTTGAATAGCTACCTACATAAAGGAAGTTAAGATCAGTTTATTCTTGAATTATTCGCCTATTTAGCATAATTTTAAACTGGGTACATGTTGACGTCTGTAGCTTAAATGTGCGTTTATTTCTTACTGTTCACTCAACACATGTAAATAATATAGAATTGACGACTTTTCTTATTTAAAGTAAGTTAGTAAAATGTTTTCAACATTTATCATAATTTCTGTTCTTTCAGGGCTATTTGGAGTATGTAAACTGTCCATAATTTCAAAATAGAGGCGGACAACTTCTTGTTTAGTACATCTGTTCTGTAATATATATATATATATACCGTCGTGTTTTAGTAGTAAGTGTATTTCATTACCATTCAGGTGTTTATCTAGGGATTCGAATATCTGGTGGTCAACAGGCCACCAGGCATAATAAAATATACTTATAATGGCTAAACTCTTTTTTCTTTGGCATTACATGAATTCCAAGTTATTTGTACGATTGACGATTTACTTATTTATACCACCTTCAATTTCCAGCCTAATACCACCTTCTATATCCTTCCTAATAGTACCACTTTCTATATCCTTCCTAATACCACCTTCAATGCTGTTCCTTATACCACCTTCCATATCCTTCCTAATACCACCTTCAATACCCTTCCTTACACTACCATCCACATCCTTCCTAATACCACCTTCAAATCCTTCCTCCAACCATGCACATCCTCAGCCCCAGGCCTAGCCACCACTTTCTTGATGGACCGCCAGAGGAACAGATGGCAAACCCTTCCTGCAGCGCGGCTGGTGGTGCCGCGGTCGGCTCGGGATCCGACCAGATTCCTTATTTTGTTTTAAATTAATTTTCAAAATTAATAAAAAAAAATTGAATCTAGGCGCTTATAACCTAGACATTAAGCGCATTAAAAAAAATCACCTTCAATAACTTTCGTAATATCATCTTATCGTTAATACGACAAAATTCATAAATTATTTGCAAATTGATTTGTGAATAAATTTGTATTCATAAATTAATGTAATCACTTGTTTTTTTGTTGTTTTTTTTGTGAATATTTACAATTTTTTCTGTGAATTTATTTGCATTCGCAGGAAAATTTGCGAATAAAATTTTATTTGTATTTTTATATTTAATATACGTGAATACAAATAAATTCTTATTCACACCTGTGAATACGAATTTATTTATATTCGTATTTACAAAAATATAAAGTACAAATAAATTAGTATTTTTATTTATAAATAAAATTATGCCCATCTCTGTGTGTCTCAAACTTGTCAAGACGTTTAAATGAACAAAACCAACGATTCTCCGAATTTACTTCCTAGAATAGCCAACGCCTTCTTTTATGTTTCCATCAAAACTATACATAGCGACCTCAATATTCCCTTCCTAAAATACCTAAAAAAATCTAGTTTCCTAACCACGCAAAATCACTTTCCACTCGGCCACATCCTCAAGACCCTTTTAGTACGCTTAAGAGACATTGATCCCGTGACCAGGTATCATAAAAGCGTTTCGAAACCTGTGAAGACAAACAAATAAGTTAACTTAACTTAAGACTCACTGGTAGGAATACTGATTGGCTCCTTCCAAATACTATTTTACTGCTAGGCCAAATCAGAGGAATTCTTTGTCTGTACATACTAACTAGGAAAGCCAACCTTCCATGATTAAAAGCTTTTTTTTTTTTTGGTCATTGAAAGAGGCACTGATGTGGTCTTGGTTAGGATTCTACTGGGGTGTTCAAAATGGATAATCTGTATTGGAACAACATAGAGTGGCTGTTCAACTAGGAACATCCGACACTAAAACTCTTTTAAATATCTCTGTTAAAATTACGATTAAAATATATTTTCAATCGTTAAGACCTTTTTTAAACATAAGGAAAAGAAGAAAAAAATCAAGGCTATGCCATAAATTCTATAAGCAATATATTTTAAAATTACATTTTAAATTCCCATATTTGGTCATTTTTTTTTAATTAATCATAGTTAATTGCAAATAACCGCTTTAAATACTCTAAGTCCAAACATGCTATTATTACCTGTATTTTCCCATTGATAAGTTTAATTAAATAGAAGTAATTATAGATAAAGAACTATCCCACTTTTTTTGGCGAGAACTGCCTATGAATCTATCATCCCCAGTGGTTTATCTGTGTGAAATCTTCACTTAGGGTAAAAACAAAAAAATTACATTTTTCCATTGTCACGGAATGCAATCTTCAAAATTGTCATTTATTTTATTTTATTTTTTTTTTGATTAATACAAAAGTAGTTTATTTTAAAATTCCACTCGGGGAATTCATTGAAAATTAGATCAGTAGTATAAAAAATAAAGGTATCAAGAAAATTTAAAGGGTAGAATGAGGAACCTTCAAATAGGATCCAATTTCCCACAGCAGGATTTCAAAAGGAAATCAGGTCAGAATCCAGTGTCACAAAGGGAATTGTAAATCTTATCAGAATTCCATTTAGTTCACATTGGAGAGAAAAGTAATAACTTTTCACAGAACAAAATTCGGTCTGCTGACTTAGTAGTTCTGGATCTAATATTCCTACTTGTGACCTATTTAAAAAACTAATGACATTTCTTGCTGTAATTTATTCCTAAATAGCAGAGAAGAATATAGACAGAATGGGCCAGCATAAAAACTAGGCCATCCTCCTCATATAAAGGGGAAGGTGTTGTACCTTTGACCACTTTGCACAATTGAATTTTTTTTAGCTTGAATATTAAGGCTAAATTCATTTTTTTTTATTTCATTGTAATTAGTATTCTATTGTTTACCCCATGTAATTTTTTCAAGGTTCTAACTTTAAATTTAATATTTTTTATTAATTTTTAAAAAAATAATCGTACAGTGGTCAAAGGTACAACATGTAGTTGTACCTTTGACCATGGGGTGTTGTACCTCTGACCACGTAAAAACAACACAGCAGTGCATTGAGTAATATTATAATTAATTGTAAGTTTAATAAATACAGGACATGGATTTAAGCATAATAAAAAGCTATTATTGATATTATGTTATGCTTAATATACACCGAGGATTGTTAAAGTCAGTTTGTACTTATTTAATTTATTATTTTTTAAATTCTTTGAACAATTGAAGAAACCAATATTAATTTAAAACAAAAAAAAAAAAATGTAGCAGAAGAACGTAAAAGTTGAATTATGTAAAAATTACTCAGGTGTGTTGTACAACAGCTTGTCGTGGTCAGAGGTACAACACCCTGAGAGTGTAAATTAAAATGCATGCTAAAAATTTTAGGGTTATGATAAATCAATTTCAGAAGCTACACCATTTTTCTTATTGTAATAGCTACTTTGTCAAATGATTTCCATCTAAAAAGACTTAATACAAAAAATATTATGAGACAAAACGTCATCAATAAATAACTTACATTTTTATGATAGAAATGTATAAGTATTTTTTGCAAGAATCCTCTTTGGCTTGAGTAATCCAAAGTAGGTTATACAAGCCCTCTAGTGAAGGAGCTAAACACTAATTACACCAAAATTTCTAAAATGTTCCTACGTGCCGCAATAGCCTCGGTGGTCAAAGGTACAAGACGGTCAGAGGTACAACACCTTCCCCTACATATATATATATATACATGAGGGCAAGAAAGTGGTGAAGCATTCCACTAATATGCTGAAGGTTTTATATTCATTTGGGTTCCGAGTACCGCTACCCCCTCCGGATGGGCCGATTCTGCTGGATAACATTGGTTACAGGAACGATATAAAATATTATTATTATACATATTATGTATAACAAGTTTCTACACGAATAACAAAAACTATAGTCTTAAGAAAACTAACAATTGTAGGCTTCAGAGTAAAGAGTTTGGCACACATTTTTAAATGGTGACCTCATCCTTCAATCCCCATCCATTGTCTATTGGTCCAAATTGATGAAAACTACAATTTAGTCTGGTTCAACATAACCAATTTTATGCAACACATATTCCCATTAAATCACCAACAGGGATGGAGCATATCAATTAGTAGAAAATCACCAATTATAATTTAGGATAAAACGCATAGAAATCCCCAGATTATTTCTGATTAAAATAGCAAGCATTCATTCAGAATTTCGGATTAGACAGAACCAATTAACACTAATGAAATGAGCTCCAATCTGCGCTGACGAGCAAGCCTACATACTCCTATTAAGGGGTGAACCTCTATCGAGATATTTAAATTCGGCAGAGACAAACCCGCTATATCGAATATTATGCAAGAAACAATACACTTTTAAGGTTAAATTCCGAGCATTTCTAAATTACTGTTGTTGCATCTGCCCGAGTGTTAAAGTAAACAAAAACGCATTCATATGTAACAATCAGATTGAATAGTAGTCGTGAGAAAAACTCTATTAAAAATAAAATAAAATGAGCTGCCCAAATACATTGCTAGGTAGACTGCTTATCATCCATTCGAAAAAGGGCTAATTACAGGAAAATTGAAGGAGTTGGAAACAATGATTAGAGGATGAACAAAATGAAGCCGAAACAAGGCTATAGTTATGGAAGAAAAGGAATTGATAGAATTAAAAATATAATTTAAAGTATATCCCCCAAAAAAACTAACGTTGAAAAAAAGAGGCCAAGTTCCAGGCCCCTCCCAAAAACTGTTTGCTTATGAAAGTTATGATATCATAGTATTGGGCCAAGTTTTAGGCTGTTAATACCATGTCAAGAACCTAATAATACCCTCTCTCTTATTTGCGCAATTCCAACTTGGCCAGTTTTCGTCATATGATGGCCACTATAATGATCGGGTAAATTATAAAATATATGGCATTTAAAGGGTCATTATAAACTCTTTTTACTAAAAACGATCGGGTATGTAGTTAAAGCGGCCACGGCTGTATGAAAGTTAACGAAAATTGAATTGAAATTGCACAAATAAGTGAGAGGGTATTATTAGGTTCTTGATAAGGTATTATGAGCCCAAAAAATGGTCAAATACTACGACATCATAACTTTCATAGGCAAACAGTTTTTGAGAGGAGCCTGGAACTAGGCCTCATTTTTCAACGTTAAGTCTTTTGGGGGATATCAATACTTTTTGTCCGTGAATTTTGAGTTGGCTCCGTCAATGTTGTTCTGCTTTTTGTCATACAAATATTTTATTTTTTATAAGACCTTCTAGTTTGATTATTATTTTGAAATGTCCTTCCATCCTTCTCAGACACTAAGTTGCTGTCGCATTACATACATTGCTAAATAATAAACATGTACATAAAAATGTTAAGATGCGTCTATATGTTTCTTAAAACATCAAATATATGTTCTCCTTACCGATACGATTCATTGGATACCCCACATGATGGGTTTCGGAAGGAATGATGGGTCTCCGAAGGAACAGCAAGTACAAAACCAGCACACCCCTGGAAGTGGAGTCTAACATAACTTTTCTTTTTCAATTTTTGTCTTTAATAACACCCTAATGTCTATCATCCTGCAAAATTTTAAGTCTTTAGCTGTTCAAGAAGTGCCTAATAATTTCGATGAGTGAGCGAGTGAGTGAGTGAGTGAGTCCTATAAATTCCGATTTTCCATCACCTATATCTCAGAAACTATCCAATGTAGAATTATGAAACTTTCCAATATTACTCACATCTATTAGTATAATGCCTGTGTAAACGTTCATAATTTTATCTTTATCTGGTTAGGAGAGGGTAAAAATCGGCTCTAATACTTCCTGTAATATACACACTATCGTTCGGCTAGATAAGGAAACACGGTGAATGGATGTCAACCACTCAGTGACCGTAGATGTTAGTGCCTAGTGTCTCCACTAATATGGACTCAGCTAGTGCCGACAGACGATCTGTGGATAGTCCAATTCAGTTTCGAATAAGATATTCGAATAAAAACAAAAACAAACAACATAAATATTTAAAGTTACTGCATTGTACAACAAGGAAAATGTCACGCAAGTACTCTTTGCTACATTTTCAGAGGACATAGTGATAGTGGGTGTGACTCCTTCAGTGAAGTTGTCTGGTTGAAAAAAATGCTTCTGAAGGCGTTTCAACTTGTCTTCCACGAGCTATCTTCAGACACCTTTGGTTAAGCTTTATATACGTTTTAAATGAACTTTATATATGTGGCTTAAAGTTAAGCATATTTATTAAGGACATGAAAGAAATTGGAAGAGTAATCCAAAAAAAAAAAAAAAAAAAAAAAAAAAAAAAATTGTAGAAGTGCTGAGTTGAGGGAAAATAATTGTAAACCATCTTTCTATGAAATCTTAGAAAGTTGTCTTAAGTCACAATTTATTATTCCTTTTTTTTAGCACAGAAAGGTTTGAAAAACGACGTCGACTGCTTATCTTGTACAATTTGCTCGTGGAACTAAAATAATATGTCGTCAAAATCCATTCTATGATTGAACTCAAGATGAGCATTTGTATTGCCTGACAGGCACTATCTCGCATTATGTACGTATGGTGAGTATTATTCTACAAGTGCTGTATCGGATAAGTCTCTTGTACCGTATAATGTAAAACCTTCCAAACACTACAGTCCAAGCATTAGACTGTTTCACAATGGAGGATTTATGTACACTTGTCGATTTTGTGATCTTGTAGGCGTTATTGCGCTACGATTGTCACAGTCGAAACCAGGTCTCACGAACTAGCTGAATACCCGTGCTTCGTCACGGCAGATACGTAGTTATTTTATTGCGTCAAATAATTTTGCGCAGTTTATTATAGCACGGTTCCCGTCAAACTATATGTTATTCATCAATTGATAAGTAATCAAAGAATAATGTTTCTTGACACTGGGAGTAGTATCAACAAAGAGATAACCCGTTATCCATATTTTACCAGTAACAGGAGTTATACCAGTACAGGTTAAAATTCGTTGTCAAAAATAAATGGACGTTAAAATTTAAAAAGTTATGTTTCCATGATGTCATTTGGAAACACCCATTATATTTGCAAGCATTACCAACAAGTGTTATCTCTGGGGATGGGTGAGGAGACATTATTACCTCGGATGGACTATCACCAGGTATAGCATTAACTCTATGACGGACAAAATCACAGTTTATTTGTAGTAATTCATGGTCTGCAAACATAGTTGAAATGAACCGCAAAAAAATAATAAATAAATAAATAAAATAATAATAATATTATGAAATAGATGCAGTACGGTAACAGCTGACCTGTAATCGCCCTAGGATTTAAATTTTACAATGAAAAAAACTTTCTAAGCGAGTTTTACATCTTAAAGGGAGTGTCCGTTCAACATTTCAATTTTTTCTGTCAAAAGCTGGGTGTTGAGAGGATTTGACAAATAGATATATAGCAGAAGTGACAATTCCAAAAATAACTAGCATTAGTTGGTTTTCTCCCGCTATCCAAAAAGAAAAATAGGCATATGATGTCGGCAAAATGGCACTATCGGAAGAAATGACCAAGTTTTCTCGGACCCGCACTTTTTTTATTTATTTATTGATTGATTGTCGTTTTTTTTTCTTTTCGCGGTAAATGGGTTTATGGCTACCAGAAAGGTCAAGGGATGTTTTTTTTTTTTTTGTTTTTTTTTTTTTACGTTTGTCATAAAGCTTTTATTGTGAGAAAGCAGAATTCGATTAAGGATTGACATTCTCGTCGAGTTGGCTTAGTTAATTTTACCTGGCATTGAGGCCATTTAAGAGCGAATAACTTTTTTTATTTATTTTATTAGAGCAAATTTTAAATTTTGTAATCCCCCTCCTAATGAACCGATTTTGGTGGTTAACGAACTATTTTCATAAGATAATGCTATATACTATGTTTTGTGGCGAAAAAACAAAAATTCTGAAGGGAATCGCCAGTCAGTGTTTGTCTGTGTTTACAAACACGGACAAACACACACGCGCGCATGCAAGCACGCAGGTACGCACAAATGAAGACATGCACGCGCACACACATACACGCGCAAACACACACATATATCATAAATTTTAACAGGGGTCATTTTGGGTGTCTACTAGGTCACATGGATAAAGATTTTCACACCTTCTGTCATGAGTGCAACCTCAATGCAGCATTTCTTCGAAAAGTGCTAAAAGCGTGAATGACGCCCGAATAAACGTTGGAATAAAAAGAAACAATTATTCGATTAGAATTTGTTACTAAGTACAGCCTTCCCACAAGCCATTAGAGAAAAGACTACTACGCGTTGGAGCATTCCAGTAGTAACAAGATATCCGCGTCAGCAATCCTGGAAGTCTACGTACAGCTTGGTATGCTAGCGAAAAGACAAGTTTGCTCATACTGCACTCGCGGGGTAAATTTATATTAACAAGAACCGTTCCACTAGGATGGGCTAAGGAATTTCACTTTTAAATCAAATTATTAGATTCCAAAACTTAATCAAGCATCTATCACTGGTATGGCTACCAATAACGTGGACATTACATAAAGTTGACGTAAGAGGAGTCGATAGACAAGCCCAATTGGCAACCAGACTCCAGAAAATAGAAACAATTAAAGCAACATACAAAAATAAAATGACATATTATAGGAGTGAATTACTGATTCTAAGGCAGACACCATGGCACAACACAATTACAGTAAGCTGTGACGAACAAGACTAGAATGATCATCCAGCAGAAGAGGGAATTGGAGAGAAGAGATACTTTTATCTCGACCCTGTATTGACCATTCTATAACCCGTTATCTATAGGTTACCAGTAACAGCAGTGTAACCAATACAGGTTAAATTTCGTTCTCAGTAATAAATGTACGTTAAAATTTAAAAGTTTATGTTTTTCAGATGTAATTTTGAAACACAAATTTTTCTTCTTTTTTTTTAAATTTATTTATTTGAAATCTGTACAAATTATAGAGTCTACAATGATCAAGTTTCTGGGTACAGATATGATATGTACATATTGATCAAAACGGAAAAAAAACTAAAATAAAATAAATACAAAATTTGGAAGAAGCCAACAACGAAACATTACTGATGGGGGTTACTGGTGGTTAACTAAATATTTCAGATGTAGATAGCCTGGCGCTTATGGCCTAAATGGCGAAGTGCTTTCAAAGAAGTAAAAAATAATTGGATATAAAAATAATTATTTTACGAGTGAATGTTACTGAGTTACAAATAACTATAATTAAATCCAACGGCCATAGCTAAGTTGAATGCACCGGTTCCCGTAGATCACCGAAGTTAAGCAACGTCGGGCGTGGCCAGTACCTGAATGGGTGACTGACCACGTGCTGTTGGCATTGTAGAAAAGGGCGGCAACCTGTAGACAGCCCGGCGTTAATAGCCCTAATGTTGATATGCCGTTAAACACAAAAAAAAGAAAAAAAAACTACAATTAAGTAGCCTTTTTATTAAAAACAAATTAGAAAAATAAGAAAATTTAATAGTACCAGGAAAAATAAATATTTATAATAATTATTATGCAAACATCTCAAAATCTAATAGTGTACAAGAGTTATTTTGAGGGGAAAAAAAAGATCTGAAGAATTAAAAATCAATTGGTTGTAGGTCAAATCTGCCACGATTATTTTATTCATTGGACGATACTAGCATCCATCATCAGTGTTTTTAAAGGCGTCCTTACCTATCAACCTATAAATGGTTCTATCTAAATATATATATATATATATATATATATATATATATATATATATATATATATATATATATATATATATATATATAAATACAATAAACATTCTATTACTTTATTTACTTGTTGATTTTTCGTTTTTTTAAATATAATGAAAAAAAAACTACTTTGGTAAAAGGGTTTATGTTGTAGAAACAAAATGTGTTGCTTGAGAAACGCACAAACAATGAAACCAGAGTATTCCGAAATAAATGGGGCATTGTTTGAACGATCACTTCTGAATAAAGGAATCCATAACTCCCGAAGTAAAACGTTCAATGAACATTGAAATTTCACCCGTACAATGGAATACGTTTCAAAACTCGGCCAATTTAAAGTAAAAAATATTCAAAAAGCGAATAAATAGTAGCCATACCTTTATTGGCTTTGAGGTAAATAATCCTTGAAGCGAATCCATCCTTGGTTAAATAATCGTCCTCCGCTGACACGCAAAGACTTGGCCACAGTTCCCATTCGTCTCCCTAATGTTCGCCCCATGCACAGCGGGTAGTGAATGGATGCTCAGACCCTGCGAAATTCTCACTGATAAATGTATCACTGCCCGTGACAGGGGGAGTTATGCTGTTTTATGCTTCCCTTCCACCCAGAGCTCATTGGAAATAAAAAATGGCAAAACGTAAAACAGACTAGGTGCCAAGAAATTTGTCAAAGGTGACAAATACTAATTACTAAATAGGAATTGACTTCTCGCTTTGTTGAAAAACAATATAATCACGAGTAAGTCTATAAATGTTACCTTATACAGAGCGATATATATATATATATATATATATATATATATATATATATATATATATATATATATATATATATTAATAACTCCACAAATCTAAATGCTAAGACTCTTAAAAAGAAGAGTGCCGTAACAAGGCACGAGGGTCCAGAGAGATAGATACTGTACGAGTATCTGATTCTTGAACTTTCGGCACACTAGGTACATAGTGTGGTCAGTACTGTGCTCCGGCCGCCTGATTTCTCCCTTTCGCAGTTTCCAATAAAGAAATTATTTAAAGGCTGGGCGGATCTAGGGACGGTAGAATATAAAATCTTTGGTGAATTCTAGTTTTGATCTTATGCCCTCCAGCATATTAGCTTAGTGTTCTACCATTGAGCTAACCTCGCCCCCAAGACTCCTTAAATTCTTAAATTTATTTGCTGAGCACTAGATGGTGCAACAGGTTTTTTCCCACATTGACGGATATTTATTGAAAATGGAAATAATTGTTTTGGAACAATTATTCAATTATTTTTAAACTAATTATTAATTTTCTAGGTTTGACCGTAATTCTTACTTTCCTTGAATGAAAGCCGTGTAAAAATAATGAAATACGCGTGTAGCTTGTTTTCCCTTTCAAATCAAACATACTATTTTTCTAGATAGATAGTAGTATAGATATGTTTGTGTGTGTATGGGTGTGTATATGTATGTATATGAGTTTGAGAGTGAATGTATAGGGACCTATGAACAATGAAAGTACGCATGTTTGGCTGGGTTTATGTGCGTTTGAACGTATGTAATGAGCTACCGAGCCCCCAAAATAGAATGAGTTAAAAGAGTGCTATTGGCCTCGGCAGTCGATGCACTTAAAATTAACCAAAAAAAAAAAAAAACTATTTTTCTACCACATTTTATTGTTTCGGGGGGCCGATACCGTTATTGAGGGTGCTAAAGAGAACTACTGGCTTTTTCGACTATAGGTTCCATTTCTTGTCAGTCCTAATGGATAGTGTCATCTGTTCGACGTCGACGAGGGAGGGAGCAAATATGCAAAAAGAGCCTATGAAAAAACACACCTGACACTAAGCTTGGATTATGATGACACATGGGGTGGTGTGATCAAAACGGAGTTGATGCTACCACTTCAATATTTTGAAGTTGTAAGTGCCTTTAGTGTGAATAAACTGGACCTACAACTACACCTTGTAGATATATATCGGTTTTCCCGGAGATCCGGTCCGGAGAGGTAGTTACAACTTTATTTTTGATGTGATAAAAGAGAAGCTACAACTACCTAGGTGAAGTTACCTACATTTTCGTTTTCTTGAAGTCTGAGGAGGAGCAGACTCCACTTTTGTCAGCTATTCTTCAAGATCAGGATTATTACTATATTTATTATTACATTGGTTCAGGGACGTATATAGGAACTCATTTTTGACTAACGGGTATTTTGGGGCTATTTTACACCCAAACAATTTTTTTTCTGGACTAAGTGATATTATTTAATTTATTTTTAACGCATTGTTACCAATTAAATCAAATTAGTAAGTAAGTTTCGAAGTGAATGCAGTGGAAAAATTAAAAGCTGCAAAAGTAACTATTAATATGCCATGGAAGGGTATATTCGACAGGCGGGATATAGACTTCCAAGAAAAACTGTTGTGTTGTACTGTGGGCAGGTCTGGGGATTCAGGAAATCTGAAACGGTAGAGAAGCTGTTGCGATTTTTCCTTCGAAAAGCATTAGCCTTACCAAAACGCACTCCACATTATGCTCTTATCCTAGAAACTGGTTGTAGTTCAATGTTTTCTACTTCGCTTTGCATGCATTTGAACTATATCAGCAAAGTATTAGCTATGCCAGAGAATAGATTACCAAAATTTTTGGCGAATGAAATATTAAATAAAAACATATTCTGGTGCAAGGAACTTAAAGATCTCACAAGGAAGCACAACCTGGAATGGTCAGGCTATGTAAACAGTAATGACTTGATGACTAATCAGAAGAATCTTACAGAAGCATTTAGCAGCAGCTACTACAATAACCTCATAGAACAAGCTAACAAGGCTAGATGGCATGTTCTATATGCGAAGCTCGTCCATCCTGGCTCGTATCTATTTGATGAGAAGCTCTCAATCAAGGAGAAGATCATCATATCCAGAACAAGATGTGAAGAAATTAACCTGAATTTCAAATCATGGAGAGAAGGAAGACAAAACGAATGCTCGCTTTGTAATATGAAGGCTAGGGAAGATGTATTCCATTTCATTGGGATTTGTCCGGTCCTGATAGAGTTTAGATTAATCTACTTTCATCGAAGGACTCTTAATCATCAAGAAGTGTTGAACATATTAAATGGTGAAAACTATAGGGATTTAGTAAGTTATATAAAATGTGCTGGACGCTATAGACAATTTTTAATTACTCAGTTTAACTTCTAAATTCTAAAGCAGTGTATTTTTACATTTACAAAGTGAAATATTTTTAATCATATAGATTCATTTATTTATGTTTCTGTTCTATCTAGAGTTTTCTTATCACTTATTTTTTCATCTTCAAATTACGATGACATTTTGCATAACTTAACTGCTGCTCAATGACATGAATGAATATGTGCCTAGCAGAGACTGAAAAGGAAGAGTTCTAACGATAACAGGCTAATAATAACATGAATGGTAGATACTACTACAGGGTAGTTGTATCTACCCCTCTCAATAATGTCTTCATTGAGATGCAGATGGCGCTGAACTATCCATACGCCTAGGCTCCTGGAGAATGAAATTTTATTTATGACCTTTGACCCACCAAATTATTCCAGAGGAGATCTCCAAGCTTAAGAGTTTAATCCACAATTTAGGCCACACAAAACTTTAGTCCTTAAGAATTATTATAACCGTTTGCCAATTTTAAGTACGAAGTCAGATATGATCTTGCAGAACCAAGTAACAAAGTCGGGGGGAAAACTCAACAGCTTTGTGGTTCAGAAAACTTTTGATGTGTGTGAGTAATCCTCATACTCACATAAACTTATTATGAAGAACTAAATGAACTGTATTATTAATAAAACAAGCGAAAATGACGCAGTTAATTAAGAATCTTTTTCCCGTTTAGAAGTCTTTTCTATACGGTATGAAGTCCCTTGAAACATAGGGATTCGTCGTCTTGTTGATTGGAGGAAACAAAATATATTCAATAGAATCTACTTCACTGAGATTATTCGCTTCTATGTACATATTCGCAGGCAATCAATAATTATTGGTTTATCATCTGGGTAAAGCAAACTGAAACCGAAGCGATTTGTCACTCAGTGCTATTTCAGAACAATTTACCGGGCAAACAGGTACAATTGGTTTACCCAGAGATCAAAGAGCTTTGGCTATGTATCCGCGGAGATGAACGTTGTGCAAATATTGTACATCCGTCCACTATCCTATGGACAAGGATCCATTTCATCAATACAACTCTATCCAGAACCTTGAAAATTTAAAATGTTTTACATACATTAATTCGAGAAAAGAAACGCATTTCGCTCGATATATTTTAGAGCAGAATAAAAAACAAACCTGTTGTTCAAATTCTTCACTCCACATTAACACAACACAACTTATGTCACAATTTGTGTGAACCTGTATCGGTGAAGCCTCGAAATACTAAATTAATGTATTTATTAAATATAGCACAATAATTTTAACAGGCGCACAGTGGTCCGAAATGCAATATTTGCGCGAAAAAAACATTTTTTTAAAACTTGTCAGATGGGCTTAATAACTAAGATACGTCAAAACTCTACCTTCTAAACTAAAGAATTACTCATATCAATACACATTGTTTACATTAGATAAGGTAAACAATGAAGAAAAGGAAGAAAATCGCGTTATTTCCAGTAGTGACAAGATCAATGTCTATTTTTTTACTGTTCAACAAAATTTTGTTTAATACATTTTAGGTATGGAAGACGCTTTATAAGTTCAGTAATTTTTGGATATAATATATTTTTGATGTTGAAAAAAATATGAGCCTGAGTTTCAATTTTTTTTTTTAGGACAATTATTACTATAACTGTAATAAATTGGCATAACTTTAAATGCAAAAGTTTACACACTTTTAGACCTATGCAGATAGACTTAATTAACATTTTTTTTTTATATCCTCCAATTGGAATCAGCCGCTACTCGCGCGGCAGCAAATATTTTTCTACAATCGCTCCTGAAAAAACGAAATTAAAATAAATCTAATATTTTTTTTAAGTTCCAGGTCAATCATCCAAAGACTTAACTAATCGGGAGGTAATCAATGAAGCACTCTATTAAAGAAATAAGATAAATCAGAGCTTGACAACCATCGAGAATCATCACAAATACAGATTTATTTTATCAACTCATACTTTATTCTGTTTCAATTAAATTGAAATGAAATTAAGTTCTAATGGCTATAGTAAGATAAGATGGTGAAAAGTGCCCCCAGCCAGAGTTTCACCACTTGAAAGGTTAACTAAAATATGTTTCCACCTTATAATTGGTTTCATCTTCAGTATATACTCATCGCGCCACTATACAACCTCCGTTGCCTCTGAATGGTCTGAAAGAAGCATGGAAATAAAAACCGAGGAGGAATACATAAGAATTCCATAAGAAAAACTCTCTTTCAAATGCAGGTAGGTGGAAGCGGCCTCTTGTTACGTGGAAATATGTGGCCTATGCTCTTCCCCGTGGAGGGGAGATCTTCCAGGACGAGCCTCGAATTTCGTAATAAAGGAGATTAAGGACCAAGGAAAATTGACATTCCCCTCAGGGAATTTTAGTTGGTCTTCCTTCTCCACACATAACCTTTCGTCATGATAGGATTATGAAATACCTACAATATAAGAGTCCTGCGACCTCTTCAATTTGTATGTAACGTATATGACAGAAAATATTGAGGTGTATTTATCAAATAATGTTAAGAACTTTAGCATTTATATTTGAAGGCAAGTATTTTTATACTGTTTCATTAAAATTGGATTATTTGTACATATGGTAGTGCATGTACACGCGCACACATATTTGTATTTTTATATATATACGTTGCAATGTTGGTGTGATCGCCTAGAATTTCATGTAAGAAGTCATGAAGAAAAAAGCTGTTATTTTTAATTAGATTCTAGTAAACTTTGCAATTTGTGAAGATAGGTTTTACAGAAAGCTGCAAATTAGAAGAGGGTGTTTTGCATGACGAAGGAATTTGTGAGGTTTGAATGGCGAATTCTCAATCAAGTAAAGACCACATCTCTTCTTGTTTCATTTGTTAATGTCATTCATGCCTTACATTATACGTTTCACGTTTTGCCTGACGGCTTACCAAGCTATCCATAGTGTATTTTTCATGGTCCATTAATTTTTTTTTTTTTTAACCATTATGCATTTTCATACCTTTCCTAATTGCTTACCCTGCCATGGTGTTTGTTACCCTATCTAATTTTATTTAATCTCATAAAGTTGATTTTATCATACCTGTAATAATTTATGTAAATGAACTATGAAAAATTTTGTTTCGAAATTTCTTTTTGCGGCCAACTTCCCGCAAAAAATATCGCAATGTTGAGGTACGCCATTAGTATGCTTCAGTCTACATTTCATAGGTATATAAAGGTCGGAAATCGAATACTACCACCTCAACCCTTTAACCGTCCGGCGGACGCACATCCAAACAGAACAAGATCAGGCGCCCCGGCCCCCCAAATTGATTTACGAAATGAAATCGGTCATTAATTTCACAGAAGGAAAGCCGCTTATGATAACCCAATCCGGAAGCGCCGACTAGAAAATTTCATGTCGTGTTCGACAATCCTGCTGGTTCCTATGTGATTATTGATAGAGTGATATCATTCAGAAAGTCGGTGTTTAATTTTTTTTTTTGTGTGTGTTTAACGGCGTGTCAACAATTTAGCTATTAACGCCGGGCTATCTACAGGTTGCCACCCTTTTATAATAATACCAATGGCACGTGGTCGGTCACCCATTTCGGTACTGGCCACGCCCGACGTTGCTTAACTTCGGTGATCTATGGGAACCGGTGCATTCATCGTGGCTATGGCCGTTGGCTCGGTGTTTAAATACAGTAATTTCCGCATAGGATAGTGTCAGTTTCCTGTTGCGGCGCCTAATATCTTGCTCCGCTCTAAGATTTCAATTTTACATTTAAGCTTTCCAAAGGACATTAGGAATAAGAACGATAATACTACGCAGTTCCTGCGAATTGGACATTTCTTTAAATAGGTTGATAGAATGGGGAGTGAGCAATATCTGATTCACTAAGTGGCAATCTATTGGCTATCAACACAGGTATTCAATATCTCATGTATTTATATTAATGAGGGATCCTTTATACATAACTTTTAAAACATTTTTATGGATAAATCCATAGGAACACGGCCACCACAAGAAACAATTAAACCCACACGTATAGAGTACATATCTTCGCCCTAACTACAAATCAAACATTCCACATAATAAAGATACAATTGGCAGTGAAAACGAGTTAACAGAATTAATGCTGTAAATAAATCATAGCATAACGTCGATTTGGTTATTCATTGTGTTGAAAATGTGGGATGAAGCATAGTGGGCTCGTCTCGTATGTTCCAAACTCATAGTGGGCGATTCCACTTTCCGGTTTACAATCCACACCTCTTAGGTTCCAAACATTAGTAGGTTGCTTTCCTCCAGGCACAAACTACTACAATTCTTCTCTCCCTAACTACAAAACTATATGAGGCAATAATAATAGTATATTTTCAGTGATATGTGGATACGTTTCAGCGCGAGTGTAAATAAAACGAAGTCTTGAACCTTCTTCAAAGCTTACATACAACAAACCGCAATTTTCTGCCTGTTTTTGTGCAATACATATACCCCTCTATAGGTTATTTAGAAAAAAATCGGGGTATGCCAGTTCCAGCAACTTTTATAATTTGCCAAGAAATCCTTTTTGATTTTATTCAACTTTCAAGATTTACTGTAATAATTAAATAAACCTGATATTAGTAATACTAATCAATTGTTTTCCCCCTAAATTTCCGACTGCATTAAATAATTGAGAGATAATCTCAGTTCTGCGTGTATCGTTGCAAAGTTAAGTAAATTTTACATTTTATGTGAGATTCGGCAGCTTCCAAAATTGTTTTTGGACAAGTAGTGATTCTGAAATATTTTTCGATAAGTAGACTTTTTTTATTAGCTTCAGCTTTGTGGAGATTTAAAAAAGACACATAGAAGGTGCATTAGCCTTACATTTAATGCTCATTGCTAAAAAGTAGTGTAACGCTAACAAATCTACGCAGGAGGCATACTCAGTTATTAGAATAAATTAACCAAAGGTTATAAAATAAAATTGAAAGAATAAGGTTAGTATTTAACAAGCAAAGAACGTGTGTTAAAACACAACTTCTTTAAACATGAAATCTCTCTCAATGAATAATTCTGAAAAATACTTTTTTCCTGGAGGGAGAAGAGGAGTAATCGAATTTCCCGAAAGAAAATTTCTTCCATTTTGGTTTGTGTACTTCCTATCTTCGTTTGCTTTATAGTTCAGTTTCTTTTGCAGGTATCTTTCAGAATAGAATAAAAACAAAAGTGCTTCGTTGACTCCATTTTCATAAAAAAAAAAAAGGTACTAATAATATTCGGATTCTCGTTATTTCGAGATTATCAAATCCAAAATATTTTAATAAGCCTACTCAGTTTGTTGGCTTGTGATAAATTAATATAATAAATTGTGAACGAAAATGTCAGAACAAATATTGAAAAGAACGAGAAATTATAGCGAATGTTTCAAATTGAATTAAAATGGGCAACTCAATAACTCATCAGATTCCAGATAGAAAGATAGTAATTAATTATTGTTAAAAAAGGGGTTTTTTCCTGTTTTTTCTTCTTTTTCTAAAGGCATGTGCAACTAGGCCATAAGCCCCGGGTTATCTATAGGTGGCCCCGCATCCTAAACACCTAAGGTGTAGCAGGGAATTCCATCGGCCAGCCCAAAGATGAATGAAATCAACCTGTACAGGTGGGACTCGAACCCCTATTTCCATGAGAATACAACATGGTAGCCACTAGGCCACGGGGAAAATGCTGTTGTTACATAGGGTTACTAATTTGGTAAATTACTTATAATAATACTTGGTATGTCAGAGATTGATAGTTGGTTAACTAATTCGGTATTTAGTTGGTAGGATTGATGAACGTTTGAAGAACTATTTCAAAAATTCTTTCATCGCAATGTGCAACCCTTCGGAAACTTGTCATTAGAATAGTGTTTATCAATGACCGCATTTGTAGGATAATGAAATATTTCAGGTTACATAAAGGAATTTTCACAATATGCCTTAGGACTTTCATTATTAGTTTCAAGATTTAAGGCTCAACTTCTCAATGACTGTAGGTTTGCTTGGTCACAGGTAGCCGGGAAAATTCTTCCCTTGTATCAATGAATCCAATTAGTGCCATTTAATATTTAACAACCATGGATTGTAAGAAGATTCGATAAGAAAAAAGTAATATCAGATCAATTCATTAGGACTTTGGCTTTGGTACTTAAAATCATGGGATTCAGTTGAAACATTTTCTGCATGTTCGGATTTCAACAAAACAAATATGTTAAACTTTTGGTTACGTTTGGAGTTAAGGAAGGGTTAGAATAAAATATTTTATGAACAGACATGAAATGTTTTGGGAACTTCGTATACTTTCATTAATATCTCGAACACGGTTGGGAAATCGTGGTAAGTGGATAGAAACTAGTTGAACGCTTTCTAAATTTTCTACAAAAAAGATTCTGAAACAATGTTTGATTAGGTGATGTCAATCGAAGAAATAAGTGCTTAAAATTTGAAGTAATTGATTTCGTTTATTCGAACGGTTCTTTTTGTCTGTTTTTATTCCTTGTTATTTTTTAATTGCTTATAGTTGGATAATGTATTTGACAATAAAACAGATTAAGTAAAATAAGAAAACAATTCATTGTTAGAAATATAGCTTGCCAAGAGAAAGATTCGATGACGTCTTTTGAATATTTTCAATCGCCTTTATGCTTTAATCCTAAAATCCTTTCTTTCATCCCGCCTGTTTCCTGTCCAGTACAATGCGTCAAATTCTTCACCCCGCCACGTGTCTGCTGGAGTCCACCAAGGCAGCATCCTAGCCCCTTTCCTCTACTCCATCTTCACCGCTGATATCCCCACTAATCCCTGTACCATTACCACAACTTTTGCAGATGATACTGCAGTGCTTTCCTGTTCTGCCAACCCGCAGCAAGCCCCAGAAGCGCTCCAAAATCATCTCTTGGAAATCGAGAAATGGCTAAAGAAGTGGCGAATTGAAGTTAACGCCGAAAAATGTAAGCACGTCACATTCACACTGCGGCGCAGTGAGTGCCCATCTGTTAACCCTACACGAATCCCTCATTCCCAAAGCTGATGTTGTTCGATACCTTGGCTTCCACCTCGACAAAAGACTTACTTGGAACACACACATAAAAACAAAACGACAAGAGCTGAACAGACGCTACGGCCTACTTAGACGACTAATAGGTCCCAAATCAAAACTCAATACTGAAAACAAACTAACAATCTACAAAACGATTATTAAACCGATTTGGACATACGGCATTGAACTATGGGATACAACAAAACCTTCCAATATAAACCGAATCCAAACCTTCCAGTCTAAAGTCCTTCGCCGGATCCTTAATGCTCCCTTTTACGTCAACAATAATATCATCCCCCGAAACCTCGAAATTCCCTTTGTCGCTGAATTAGCTAAAACCCGCTTCTCCATTTTTCATTCCAAGCTATTAGACCGGACGCTGGGTGGAGTTGAGTATGCAAAATGTGAGGACCGCATTCGGTGTATGGGTTTGAATTCAGAAAAGCATGCAGATTATGATTCTGAATGTTGCCAGGAGTCGTATTGGTCCAATTTTTTTTTACACCCCACCCCCCTAGACATATAAAAAATGGACTGAACACATGCTTTGGTATCATTATAACGATTGTTTTAGTGAGAATATCCAATTGACTTTTATGATTAAAGATACTTTCAGCTAATTAAGTGAAAAAAGAACAGAAATATTATAAATAAAAACAATAATTATTAATAAAAAAAATTATTTAATTAAAAAAAATCAAATTTAAACATACCATAAAAGAAAAAAATTAAAATTATCAATCTGTTTTATTTTGACAATCGTTATTTATGCATTTGCATAAAGAAATACAATCAGAATGTAATTATTTACAAGAGCAAGCCATTGTCTTACAATTGGATGTACATTTACAAGGTTGAATCAAAAATTCCGGCAGTGGTTGCTTGGTCATTTGTCGTGGGTACATTACGTGGCTTTTTTTTTCGAGCCAAATCTGCTAGTTGAATCGCAACCACTCAGAGCGTGTAATGCTGGCAAAATACCACAAGTATTTTCTCCGAGGGATCCGAGCAGCCAGATGACATCCTCAAATGAATTTCTTCTTATAGGAACCGTCGAACCATAAACCTAAACAGCCTAGACGTGCAAGCTTGTTCCAGAAATGAATTCCAAGAATGAAAACATCTGTATCAGCGGTAATAATTATGATATGGCTAAGTTTGATTTTCACTGCGTAAAATATGCGACAAAACATCCTTAAATCTGGTTCAAAATGGTCAGGTCTTGAAGTCAGGTACTTCAAAAAATAAAGAACCTTGTAATTTGAAACATTTTCTGGGATCATAAAATCCTCCACAAATATATAACTCGCAATCTTCTTCCATTTGTGCATATCTAGGGGCAGCAGTACATAGAAATCCAACAAGCTGTAATTTATTTTCAGTGCTTCCAAAGAAATTATTACAATTAGTTGGGATTTTGGTGTGCTCATTTGAAATTATAAAATTTCTCATTATTTGAGCTTTACGCCGTAAATTTGATTCAAAGTAGTTTATTGATTTTTTTTTTTTTTTTTTTTTTTTTTTTTTTTTTTTTTTTTTTTTTTTTTTTTTACGGCGCATCTACTTCTAGGTCATTAGCGCCGACATCCAGGGTGCAGCGAGAATTTTCCCAACGAGCCATGAGATGAGAAAATTCCTGCCGGAGGTGGGGATCGAACCCACCATCTCCCGCTTGTGAATCCAATGCGCTAACCATTAGACCACGGGAGACCCCTAGTTTATTGAAATATCATCATATCTGTCAAATACAATATCTACTCGTTCTATATTTGGCTGCCCAAAAAGATTATGAATTCTATTAAAAAATGCCTCAGCAAAATCACCAAATGTGGTGAAATTTTTTAATTGGATCCGATGAACAAGTGCCATGCCATCAAGAATGGAAATTTTTGAAATAGGTAGATTAACAATATCCTGCCGCGTGTTTGTACCACACTTATAATTGTTTTCAATTGTTTTCAAAAAAAAAAAAAAAAGTTTTGTATCAAACCCACGTTCATTAGCTAACAAAAATATTTTCTGAATGTGACTTGTTACCTGTTGCATCTTGAAACTTTTTATTGGAAGTACTCTTGTTTTCTTTTTCTGAAGGAGTTGCAAAATTGGCAAAATTTTTTTTTGTAAATGGTACGATCCAATTCTCAATATCAAATTGTCAAATTCTTTATTTGTTAGTTTAATGTTTTTAGCGATAAGATATATGGCCATGTCGCACGAAAGTACTGCTAATTTTTTACCGAGTGCAAGACTTACGTTGACATAATTTTTCATAGCGGTATACACAACGTCTTTGGAAGTCGGTGGTTGAGGTATGATCGGACTAAATCCAACAGTAGAAACAGGTGAGGTTTCAGACGATAGTATTTGTTGAAATGGAGTCCATCCTGGTATCGAGTTTGTAGATGATCGGCAGGAATTATTTTCTATTAGACTATATTGCAGTCTACACAAGACCCAGAGCAAATTATCAAATTGTAAATTGTTTTGACTATGTAATAAGCAGCTGCTGTCTTTATAATCCGGTATTGAAGGCTGCATATTTTCTTGGATATGAAGAATTTCACTTGTAGTGACATTGTCCGCACTTTTGTTTAAATAAAACAAACTAATAAAACACTCGACTGCAAAAAAACTTAAATAATACTTAAATACACCATGGGCGTATATAGAAAATAATTCGGGAGGGGCTGGGAAAATTTTGGGGTGGGGCTGAGACCATTTCCGGCGTATGGAATACTAACAATTTAGAACTTGGAATAGTTTTAAACAACTAAAAAGCTATTTCACCCAAAATAAAATATTTTTTATGAACATAGTGATCTTATTTAATTTATTTTATGACACATTAGTTTATGACACATTCTTACCGATCAAATAAAAATTTCGGGGGGGGCTGCAGCCCCCTCAGCTCCCCCCTTATATACGCCCATGAAATACACACAAATAAATCGTTATGCACTACAAATTATTTTCTACTGACTACTCCAAGCGCTATGACTCGGCAACGTGCCGAGTAGTGAGAAGGGGGGGGGGGAGGAAAGGGACCAGCACAGCTGCTGGCAACATGTGATTTTCTATTATTTAGGGTATCAGGTAAAAGAATTTGAGCATAGTTGCCGGTCCTCACATTTTGCATACTCAACTCCATCCAGCGCCTGGACTATATCCTTTCATCCCAATCCCCTTGCCCAATCCCTTTCCACAGATGCGATCCCTTCCAATCCCCCGAGGCGCCTGAAAAGAATGTGGCCTAGAGACCAATTGTAATATTTAAAAGCATTTTTCATTCCTTAGGGAGTGTCAACAATGGCTGCCTACTCCCCTCTGTTCTTCCTTGTGCAATAGTTTATGAGATTTGTATTTACTGATTGTATTATATGTAAACAGATAGTAAATATTCAATAAAAAAAAGAAGAAAAAAAAAACCTTTATGCTATTGGTTTTTTATTTTATTTTTTAATTGATTTTATTTGAAGAATTATTACTATAGTAGAACACAAGAAAATGTGAAACATTTTGATATTTTTCAATGTATTGAAACATGAATGCATTGTATGAAATAAGTGTCTCTAGATGAGGATTCTGGGTTCTGGCGGACCCGACCAGGTAAAGTCATAAACCCCTTTGAACAAAGGCCGAACCAAATATTATCTGTTTCTATTCTAAGCTTTTGAAATGACAAAAGAGATATGAACGGAACCGCGCTAAGATGATGCAGATCCTGCGCGTCGAACTTATATTTCTTTGTAACTATTGTGAAAATATTATCGGACCGTTCTCACTGGAATCGTCATTATCAAGCCATTGTTAAGGTAGTACTACCTCGTTGAGTACCTCAACAGTGGTTTCTAATTTCTTTTGGCTTTTCTAGATGCAGAAAGTAGGAGTAGCATGGCACGCAGGGCAACAGCTAGAGTATAAATAAATTGCAGAGAATGATTTTTTTACTCTCACCTCTCAAATATTTAGTTTATTGTTGGTTTTCCGATAAAATTTAAGAAACATTTTAATTCAATTTTAAATGTTGCATTAGTAAATATATTTCTATTCTATTTATTGTTTTAAGTTTATTTCAAGAAAAAAATTAAAGCATTCGTAGCAGAGGCTCAGAATATATTCCATTCACGTATGAGAAATATTTTCCCAGAAAAACTCCGACCTTTAAACATAAAAGAGATTCCGAGCGTTCATATAGCGGAAGAGAAAGTGAAAAAAGGCAAATAAATAAAATGGAGAAATGAAAATTTTGTTCTTTTAGAACGTCGGACTTCTGATACAAAGGAATCCAATTCGTTTTCATTTTACGAAATAGTGCAAATCATTTTTCAATTTATTTTGAAAGTGTTTTGTCTCCACCTCGTTTCAGTTTTATCACAGAAACGACAAATTGTGTACTTATTATACCACTTTAAACACACAAACACACACTTTAACTCGTAGGCTTTCACGGTCCGAGTCATTACAAATATTATAGTCTTCTGGTATTGACCGTGTCACAAACTTCTTTGCCGACGTTTCGCTAGTCATACTGCCAGCTTCCTCGAGGCTTAGTCTGAGAATGAGGATCTTCTTCTAGTTCTCCTGTATAAATACCTGTCTTTGTATTCCTCCGCGGGCGTAGTCTTCCATGTCCCTGATAGGTTGGTCCCAGTGTTGCTTGATTCTGGTTGGTGGGTTTCATCTGGACCGTTGATTAGCTGAATTTCATTTCTTCTTTTTTCCCTAGGTTTAATCACCGGTTGCCATAATTTGCTGAGCTTGTATACATCTTCTTTGTTAAAATTGTATAGCCTTCTTGGCCTAGAAAAACGAATGAAACCATTTTTAAGGCGATAGCTTTAACCGATTTCGAGAATAGTTGTTGAAATACGTTGTTGGTTTGGGTACTTAGAATCATGAGATTCAGTTAAAAAATGTTCTGCTTGTTTGAAATTCATATAAACAAAGATGGTTAAATTTTGGTAACGTTTGGAGTTAAGGAAAGATTAGAATAAAATATTTTATTATTAGACATAAAAAGTTCTGGGGACTTCGTTTATATTCCTTAATATCTCAAAAACAGTTTCGAATTTTCATGAGCGGATTGTTACCATTCGAAAGCTTACTAAATGCTCTACAAAAAAGATTCTGAAGCAATTTTTGATTAGGCGATGTCAATCGGAGAAATAAGTGGAAAACGTCAAATGTGTTTTTTTTGTTCTTTTGAACGAGTTTTTTTCTTTGTTCAAAGCACTTTTTAATTGATTTTTTTTTGTTTTAAGTTGAATTTGTCTGAAAATTAGTATTATAGTAAAAGAAACTAAGAAATAGTAAGTAGTATGTTTCTATAGCGAACCTTCACAATGCCAGTCCCTTGCAACCGTGACCTATTTGGGATTGTAAATTACACAGGTCTACAACCAAAAATTTGATTTGATGATTTTGGCTAATCTCTGTGTTTCTCGGTGTGCTGAGGCCGAGAATGAAGTCCGTTTTTCTCTATCACGTACAAATTTTTTTCAAATCCATAGAACATAATATACCTGCTATACACATAAATTTGGTAAGAAGTAGTTTTTTTTTTTTTTTCCGAACGATTTCTCTTTTTATAAAAATACATCTTTCACTAGGTGGTGTAGGCAATGACTCCCTCAGTAGATGTTGTAGCCCTGAGGGTGTCTAGGCACGACCTGTTCAGGAACGTACTTGTTTGGTCTCAGATGTCACCGTCTGAAGCTAAACGAGATTGAACCTGTTGTATCAGGAACTTGGAGCTAAATTTCTGTTCATTCTCTCAGTTCAGTAGTATCAACTGAAGTGAACACATTCACTGAGGTCTCTTAGTTGTGTCAAAGTGATTAAGAACGTATTTTAAGGTTTGAAAGTGCATTTAGACAAAATGTCTCATCGTCGTTGTGTTACCAGTCCAGACTACTTCTATTTTATCTGTGGTGAGTACACAGTTAAGAAATACCAACTAAATATAACAGGTTTTGTCCAAAATGTATATTATGCATATTTTGGCTTGAGAATAGGAGATCAAGATAAAGTGTGGGCTCCTCACAAGGTATGCCATAGCTGCGTAGAAAAACTTCGCTTATGGTACAAAGGAGAGTTAAAATCTTTCGGATTTGCTATCCCAATGATGTGGAGGGAGCAAAAAAACCACGTTAATGACTGTTACTTTTGTAATTGCCATGTTCAAGGCTATAATTCCAAAAATTATAAGCTCATTAACTACCCTAATGTGGAATCTGCTAGTCGTCCGGTGCCACACGGTCCTGGATTGACAGTTCCTCAGCCCCCTCGTGACTTGGGCAGCATAGATAGGGAAGCTAATAGAGAAGACTGTATGTCGGAGAGCGATGAAGTACACAGTGAGTTCAAATCAAGCAGCTCAGAAGATGAACCTCAGCTTATTTCTCAACAGGAGTTGAACGACTTAGTGAGAGATCTTGGACTTCCAAAAGATGCAGCTCAGTTACTTGGCTCCCGTCTTAAAAACAAAAATTTATTACAGCCAGGCACTTCTTTTTCATGGTATCGACACCGTGAAGCAGTTTTTGTTCCTTACTTTGCTCTGGATGAGAATCTTATTTATTGCAAAGACATTCTTGGTCTGATGGGTCAATTTGGTATACAATATGACCCGATTCATTGGCGTCTATCATAGACTCATCAAAGCGAAGTCTAAAGGCTGTTTTGATGCACAATGGCAATACTTATGCTTCAGTTCCAGTTGGCCATTCGGTACATTTAAAAGAAACATTCGAAAATTTGTCATTAGTTCTCGAACGAATTCATTACAATGAGCATAATTAGTTGATATGTGGAGACTTGAAAGTACTTACTATGCTCTTAGGTCAGCAATCAGGGTACACCAAGTTCCCTTGTTTTTTATGTTTATGGGATAGCCGAGACAGAAATTCCCATTGGAACAACAAAGACTGGCCATCACGAGGAGCTCTGTCGCCAGGCCAAAAAAATGTAATTAGGAGAAGTTTGGTTCCTTCTGACAAAATCCTGCTACCTCCTCTACACATAAAGCTAGGGCTGATAAAACAATTCGTAAAGTCTCTCAATAAAGAAGGTGAATGTTTTAAGTACTTATGCTCCAAGTTCCCACGATTAAGTGATGCAAAGCTAAAAGAGGGGATCTTTGTAGGCCCAGATATTCGGAAACTTTTCACAGATCCACATTTCACTCAGACCATGAATGAGATGGAGAAGGAAGCTTGGAATTCTTTTAAAGATGTTGTTGAGAAGTTCCTTGGTAACGTGAAGGATCCCAACTACAGAAGTATCGTGGAACGCATGTTGAAGGCATTTCAATTACAAGGTTGCAACATGAGTTTGAAGGTTCACTTCTTACATTCGCATGTGGACTATTTTCCGGAAAACTTAGGGGAAGTAAGTGAAGAACAAGGGGAAAGGTTCCATCAGGACATCCAGGAAATGGAACGTAGGTATCAGGGCAAATGGAACGTAAACATGATGGCTGACTATTGTTGGATGCTGCAGCGTGAATCATCGGAAGAGTCCTACAGCCGGAAACGAACACGGAGAAATTTTCAAGAGAAAAAAATACGTTTTCATAAAAATAATAACTAAATATGCCACTGTTAATTCTGAAGCTGTTATTTCTACACATTTATGTATTTTGTACAGTAAACAACATTGAAATAACTAAAAGATCATGGAAATAAATGAAAACTCTTATTCGCCAATTCTGTTTTCTTTTAATGGTAGTACCTCTGCCCTTACTTGAGATTGAACAATTTCCTTACGTGATAGAGAGGGACTGACCTCATGTTCGGCTTCAGCACGCCAAGGAGCATAGAGATTGACCAAAATCATCAAATCAAATTTCAGAAAGATTATTTTTGTAGACCTGTGTTATTTCATGAAAGGTCTAATCAAAATTATAACTGCTTCTACGTCAAGCTTTCCAACATTAGGGATAAGAACGGAACCGCGCTAAGATGATGCAGTTCCTGCGATTCGCAGTTTTTTTCCGTTTGGGTCTTCCTCTACTCCCTTTTCCGTCGACTTCATATTTCTTTTTGCTTTGGTGGTGTGTCTCTTTATTACCTCGTCCGAGTACTACAGCTTTTTTAGAGCTGATTTCAGGTGTCTTTCTTCTTATCTGAGACAGTTTGGTTAGGAAATCCTGATAGCTTTGGTCATGCGGGTAGTGATGAAGGTTTTCTTCTGGGCTGGGTGGTGATGAGAAGCTGCGGTTAGATATCTGTCCTTGTCAGTAGGTTTTCTGTAAACTGAATGTTCTAAATGATCTCCAATCTTCTCTACTTTTACATCAAGGAACGGCAATACCCCGCAATACGTTTTTATGAATATTGTTAATATGCTCGAAAAAAAGCGCTAATGTCTTCTTTCCATGAGGCCAAATTGCGAACGTGTCGTCAACATATCTAAACCAATGCCTTGGTTTCCATTCCGCAGTGGCTATAGCTGTCTTCTCAAACTCTTCCATTTATATTTCCGCCGCCACTGGGCTGAGTAGTTAACCCAAACTAGCGCCTTCTATTTGTTTATAATATTTGTCATTGAACAAAAAGTAAGTTGATTTTAAACACATAAAAGGCCCTGGTATGGGTTCCCACTCAGCCCAGTGTGTAGAGAGAGCTGTATACATATTGTGTGTTGTATAAGTCTATCATATGTAAAGTCCTAAGATCTATCAACGTAAAATTCTTTCATATGTAAAGTTCCGTCATTTATCAATGCAAAATTCTACTATAAGTAAATATCTTATCGCCAAAGCTGCGAAGAATTTCAATAAGTAAATAAAAAATATTTAACTGTGAAACGTTATTTTGGTCGGTAGCGCGATAGAGTTGGTAAGTGCTTTTCCAAGAAGCATTTTTTGGAAGAAATGAGTCAGTTTGTCGTTCCAAATTACTGACTTAGGTTCAACTCAGTTTCTTTTTCACATAAAGCCAATGATAATTAGAAGTTTAAATTTCAAACTTCTATTAATTGCTACGGCATAGACTATAGTAGATACAATTTTGTTAAACATAGGAAAGATAAGTGTTCAAAGATTGGATTTCGTGTCTGTAATGAATGAAACATAATGATATCATAAATCGAGTCAATTCTATGAAAAAGAAATATAACCGTTATTTCAGTTATATAGATCTTTTATTTCTAGATAATTTTATTTAAAATAAACATGGTTCTTTTTAATCAGAAAGTTATTTAGACAAGGTAATGGAAATCTGTCGTGCAAAGATACATAAAAATAAGGAAATACGGAATATCTGAAATATTCTACCTATTATTTCTGTTATGTTATCATTTTAATTGTATTCTATTTTATAGGTTTAAATAAAAACGTTTCTCCAGGGTGTTTTAATGAAGCATATGCATCTTATACATTCTATTATTTTATAAAAAAAAAATGTGTATGTAATTATTTTTATTTTATTTTATTTATTTTTTTTTTTTGCAATTCTTCATTAAAAATATTCTAACAAGAAAATAAAAACTTGACCTCATGATGAAGCCCATCAGGTTTGGTTTTAATCTCCTTAGACTGATCCAACCCTTATAATCGTGTTCTCCGAAGATGGGCAAGGGAGCATGAGAGAACGTAATAATCCCTGATTTTCAACTATCAAAACACTGTATTTCATTCATGGAAATATCTCACCATTGAAATAACATTTTTATCCAAAGCTAACTGGTTACCTTCAGATTTTCATGACTTTGCACTGAAATAATTTAATAAGAAGGAGCTGCATAGTAAGCACATTCTCAGGAATATAGTGCCTTATGCCGCAATCCTGAATAAATACAAAATTAACATACTCGTACAGAGTTTTCTCTGTACATAACGTGGTGAATTATAGCACCACGTTATGTACTCTCAATATATAAATAAGCTTTTAAAATTTTAAGAAACAGCTGACTCAAATAATAACATACTACTCAATCTCGTTCTGGAGTCGAGACCAACTTCAAGGGGACCTATGTTGTTTTTTTCTACTACACATGATCCTTATGGCATGATATGTAACAATTTTCTCGTTGTATTGCAACGAGACTCGGAATTCGTTGTGGACTTATTAATAGAAGCATTTCGTCGGTAGAAATGCAAAGTATCGAATGTGAAAAAACTAATTTTTCATTTTCAATCTTTACTGAATGTTGTTGGATCGATGTACGGTAAAATCTCGAATCTACGTTCACTAAGTGAATGTGGACAGCCACCACTGTTAAAAATCGATTTGCAGTCTATTTGACTGTCCAAAAGCAAAGTAATGAATAAAAGTTTTTTCAAATCTCGTAAGTGGTGATTTTCACATTCGATACTTTGCATTTGTGTCGACGATATGCTGTAAAAATAAACTAAATCGATTCATTACCAACTTGCCAATACAAGCCGATATCAATCTATACATATAATAAAATTCTAACTATCTTTAAATGAAAGGTATGAGGGAAAAAATACTATTGGGGGCATTTATCAACGCAATAGTACCCAAAACAAGGATTTTTAGGATTCTTTTTTTTTTTCGTTTGTCTTTATTCTGCTGTCTGGTAGACACTTTTTACTCACTGAGGTTTAACGATCTTTAACAGGTCAGCTTAGTGGTTCTGTCACTTTTTACCAATCCTAGCAGCCTGTATGCTTGATCCCCGACGGCTATACGTGTAATATCGTGTATACAGAAGAATTACTGTAAAGTAGATTTTTTTTTTTTTTTTTTTTTTTTTTTTTTTTTTTTTTTTTTTTAAATGGTGTGTGTTTATAATCTAAAATAAACCAAACTTTCTGCCCTAAGTCACTATCCTCGCGGTCACGGGCACAGACAGTGTGTATATATATATATATATATATATATATATATATACAGTGGAACATGGATAATTCGAGCTTCGATTATTCGAAATCGTGGTTAATTCGAATATTTCTCTCGGCCCCTAGAATTTAGGGCATAAACAATGTAAAAAAAAATCGTGGTTAATTCGAATAAAATTTTGGATAATTCGAATTTTTTACGAGTCTTTACCTCGGGTAAGAAGGATAGTAAGATACGGATGTAGGGGTTCCAGGACAACAAGCGCGGCGGTTCCATCTATGAGAGGTAAAAAAAGTGTGTTGATTTGACATGGTATGACCCATAGTATAGTTATTGGACTCTAAGGGTACGTTCATGGTGAGGATTCATTCTGCGATGCTACGATAGCTACTCCCATGAGCGCTTCCCCGATGTATTCTACATCGATGGAGGGTGTTCATGCTGACTCACCATTGCATTGGTTCTTGCTTTCAGTAAAGCAACCTTCAACAGTGAATTAGCTTTTGTTTATGAAAAAGCTCTGCTTATGTTAGTGAGAAAAAATGAGCCTTTACAATTAGTTCGCGATGTTCCTGACAAAGAAAAAGGGATAGGTTTCTTACTCGGAAAAATTAATGGAATCCTATTAATTTCAGCGAGTTGGATAGTCTAGAGTCGCTTAAATTAATATAATTCTATTAATTGCGAGTTGGATTGGCTAGAGTTTTCTTATATCTTCTTGAGCGAGTTAAGCGTAGCGTAGCGATCGGAAACGCATATCATTTATTGCTGAATAAATGTAAAAGATCCAAAAAAGAGAGAGAGAAAAGGAATAAAATATGTTTGTTTACAAATATCGTTGTTTGTTATCCTTCATAACCTGCAAAACAGTCAACTTTAATGCTTAATAACTTTTTTCATAGTTGAGAGAATTGATTTTGATCATATTAACCTTTTTATTAATAAATATTACTTCCCATTATCTAATACATATTATAACCGTAGATAACGAGTCAAGTAGTAAAAGATAACCAGCAAAGAGCCTGTAAGCTAATCAGTAAGCTTATCAGCAAGTACGAGTAACTGTTATAAATCACTTAACTAAATAAATACTTCAAAAGTAACTGGATGTAGTCTTCGCAAAAAGACCCAATTTTCTTTCATCTCGACAACGAAATAACCAAAAAAAAATAATCACACAAGATGAAGTAATGAGAGAGGGTAGGTGACCTGCGCACTAGAGTCCTTTTGAAGGAACCAATCACAGTCAGGCCCACATCGCGGCTTCCCTCCTCACCACGAGGAGAAAACAAAATATTTGTTCTTCCCCGCGGTCACTGCGCGGGTGCGAGAATAGCATCGGAAGTAAGGATCCTCACTATGAACACTCCCACCTTAATACATGTGTTTGTTTTACATCGGGGCAGCGCTCATGGGAGTAGCTATCGTAGCATCGCAGAATGAATCCTCACCATGAACGTACCCTAGGAGTTCTGCGCAGTGGTGAGTCGCGCTTCCTCCCTTCCAGGGGTTGTAGTTACATACACCATCCTGTTTTATCCTAGAATTCCCTTCCACCATCCCTCCCATCGTTTCTTATTCAGTTATAACTGAGTCAGCGTCTAGATCTGTTGAATTGTTTGTGCCTTGAATTTCCGGTGTACAGCGCAGTTCAGTGACTTCTTGATTTAAGATGTCGAAGCCTACCAGTTATAAAACTTTAACGTTGCCAGAGAAAATAGCTGCAATTAAAGAAGTTGAAAATGGAATAAAGAAAAAATCTGAAATTGCCAAGGACTTCAGAATTCCTCCTAACACTTTATCAACTTACCTGAAAAATAATGAAAAAATTCTTGCCCATGAAAATGACTTTTTTCAAAACAATAGACTTTTATGCCAACGGCCATAGCCACGTTGAATACAGCGGTTCCCGTAGATCACCGAAGTTCAGCAACGTTGGGCGTGGTCGGCAACCTGTAGATAGCTAATGGCCAAGATGTAGATGCGCCGTATAAAAAAGACTTTTATTTTTACTTTTTTTTTATAAATTATTTATTACATATGTACGTAAACATCAATTTATGAAATATTTGTTCTTGTTTAAATAAAATGTATGTATTTTTTTAAATTAAAAAATGTGAAAATATGAAATTCGATTTTTTACCCATTTATTTTCAAAAACTTTTGTAATTCGAATTTTGGATAATTCGAACTTTTTTAGCGGTCCCTAGAGGTTCGAATTATCCAAGTTCTAATGTATACGCTGGGAAGCGAAGACGAATGAGAAGATAAAATTCATCTGAATAGACAGGGAGATAAAGCTGATGTTAGTTGAATGGTAAGCATGCTCCATGCTCTTGTGATAAGAGGCTTCAAGATGAAGAGACCAGTCTACGAATACTCATGTGGAGTAGTCGTTGAAGTTATAAACTCCTTTTAGGCAATGACATACTACATTATTATTTATTCTTGGATATGTAGATCAGGGTCCCAACGGCAACATATTGTGAAACATGTTCTTTTAATTTCTATTTGTTTATTTTAATTCATTCAAGAACATTATATATATATATATATATATATATATATATATATATATATATATATATATATATATAAATCACCAACTATCATAGCAACATTGAATAGGTATATCACGTGAGATTCTAGAACACCGAAGTCAAGCAATATCGTCCGTCAGGAAAACCAACGTGTCTTTATTATTTATGACAGTGGCAACATATAGAAAACACGTAGAAAAAAGAAAATAATCATAAATTCACACACAACTACACAAACTTGACGATCCTTTTCAGCGAGTCGCATGAAGCTCGTACCGTAGGGGACAGGTATTGTATAGTGTTTATATTGTATATTGTTTAATGTATATAGTTTATATTGTTTAGAACGTAGGTTGTTTATATTGGAAAAAAATGTAATGGAATGTAAATATGTACAAAGTATGAAAACAAACGATATAATGAAGTATTTAAAAAAAAAAAAAAATAATCTATTATATAAAAATGAATCGCTAAATGTGTTGCTAAGCGCAAATCTAGAGAACAACTGAACAGATTTCGCTAATTCTTTTTTTACAATTTTCCTTGAAGTACGAGGATGGTGCTTACGGAGAGAAAAATTTAAAAAATTGCCTGAAAAAGTCTAACAACAACACTTTTCGGGTCTTTTTCACTTCCGTAACGCAAATTCATTTTTAAATAAAAACATATGATCTCAATTATAATATTTTTAACAGCTAACGTATTTGGTTATTTGTGTATAAGCAAAAAAAATAAATAAATAAGAACATGTAATTACTAAGTGACATTAGAATCACATGTTAATAATGCAATTTAAATTAATTTATATTTGCATTAACGAAGTAAAAATTACTCCACTTTTCTATATTCCCATACAAAAGATTCGTAATTATACTTAAAGGTCAATTTGAACTTTAATACCATACCATAAAGTTTAAGTATTAGTGGAGGGGTTCTGGGAAGGAAAAACAATTGAGTGACATTAGTATCGAATAAATATTAATGTCAATATTTGTCAAATTTTATACGGTAGTAACATTACTCTAAAACAAATTGTCAATGGTAAAATGTAAATGATCTGTGGTAAAATATTATTTGAAATTTAAACATCTCTTTGCTGTGTATCTATAATATTACTGAATCTAAATAAAATAAAAACATAAATTGCTCTGCTCTTTTGCTTTTATGAGCAGCTGTTTCAATTATTATTTTTTTTTGTAATTAATTTCCCTCAAGAGTTTTGTGTGTGCGTGGTAGTACACTACGTAATAAATACAAAATGCTTCACATATTCATCTATTGATCTTGATGAGTTTCGCGAACCTACGTTGGCGGGAGAATTCAATTCAAACATAGTACAAAGTAGCACCTCCCCCCCTTCCAATAGACCAATTTAGTTCATTTTCACCACACTTATTTCTTATTAGATAGCCAGGAAGTATAAAGAGTCTCGTAACAATACATCAGAAATTATGACCAGTACAAGGAAATTAGTAATTTCAGTCCGGAGTAAACCCCCCTTTCTAGTCAACCGATTTAGTTGATTTTTACAACAATTTTTTCTCTTCAGTTGACCACAACAAATACCTAGTTTTGTTGAAATATAACACAAATTATGGCTGGTATTGACAAATAACTACTTTGGCTCCGGAGCAAACCGATTTTGTTGGTTAACGAACTCGTTCAATCGTTTGATGGGGGAATACCACATACCAAGTTTCGTGCCGAAAAACAAAAACTCTGGCCTGTATCGTGTTAATGGACACATATATATAACTATATATATATATATATATATATATATATATATATATATATATATATATATAAATATATATATGTGTGTGTATATATATATATATATATATATATATATATATATAAATATATATATGTGTGTGTGTATATATATATATATATATATATATATATATATACAAATTTTAACTGGGTGGGGTCCACGGAATTTTCCAAAAATTCCGTCATGAGTGCAACCTCAATAGTTACTTTCCTTCGGAGGAAAGTGCTAAAAAAAAATAAAAAAATTAAAAATAAATAAATAAATAAAATAAAAAAATAAGGAATTAGTGCATTAAGACAAACAATAATGAGAGAAGTAAAGAATTGAGTACCCTTCATTACAATTATTCAGCAAATTTCTATTGAATTTAGCTAATTATTTCTAATCCCACTGATCTTTAGAACACAAACAAAGGGTGTAAGGACTATATTGTTTATCGCCCTCGTCAAAAACAAATCCTAATCCTAATCCTAATCCGTAGGGGACAGGAGCCGGGAACAGAATCCCAACGATGTAATAATATGCAGGAATTACGTGTGTACTATCCATGATTTTAATAACGGTTTTAACAGTGATAATTTTATTATTTTTTATAATTTAATAAATTATGAATTATAAAATTCCAAGGAGGCAGGATGTTATTCAGGCAAAACAGACCGTTAAAAAACAACCGCCTGAGTCAAATGTCGAATTAATGGAAAAGAAATAATCCCCAGAGGAAAGGTTAAGCAGGTTCTCGGGATATTTAGGGGTATCTATCGTCCCAAAACTGCTCACGACTGTTTTTTTTTTTTTTTTAATACTTTCCCTTAACTCCACAAAATCTATTTGTTTGGATGAATATCAACGTCTAGAAAATGTCTTACCGAATTTATCGTTTTAAAGTTCCCCAACCGAAGAGAACATTAGAGAATATAGTGTTCAGGTAGCTGGATTCAATTGGTTAAAGAACTTGGTTTCTTAAATCAGAAAGAATATTTTTGTACCAATTATCAACAAAATTGGATCATTTTTGAGCTCGTAAGAGGGAGCAAACGACAAAGATATATATATATATATATATATATATATATATATATATATATATATATATATAAACGCACAAAGAAATTCCAGATAGCTTGAGATTGACGTCATAAGCGGGTTTCCTCCCCAAGAAGGAGGGAGGAAAGGCAATAAAAAAACTGAAATAAAACTCGTACTAAAACATCGTACTGAATCTTATCTGTTGCATAGGGGAGGAGAGTGTACAATGTGTAGAGCTCACTGACAGTGTTTGGATTGCCCCCTTCATGAATTGTAATGTATTCCGACGCTGAATAATTGACGTACTCCTGCCTCCATCAGCAAATGTAGGGCCGCCAAATATACTCATCGATAAGGAGGGCTTTCTAACTTAGAAACAGAAACTTACTTAACATTATTCTACACTTATTTATTTTAAATAACAAGACAATTATTGTAAATATAATAAATACATATATTACCTCGGAATAAAGTACATACGTTTACAATAATTGAAATAATTTCAAATTTGTTCTTCTGTCATCTCTCACCATTGATTCCGAAGTGACCCCTGCTCTTAATCAGAGCAAAAAGTGTGTGTACCTAGTATGGGAAGGATGGGTCATTCAATAATCTTTCGAAGTTAAGGAATTTGTTAAGAATGGCTCCTACACGCTAAAGCACATTTATTGGTTTTGGCTTAGAAATCGGGAAAAAATAGATTCAAATAATTTTTTGTTCTAAAACAACGAAGTACCATTTTAAAGCTAATTATTTATTTATTCATTCATTTCGAGAGCTTCGCAACAAGGGTGATCTGCTCTATTGAATAACAAAGAATAAAAACAATAAAAATGAAAAAAAAAAAGGGGGATAAATGATAATAATAAATACAATGAAGTAATTGGTTTTGAATTAATTGGTCATGATCTCAAATTAAATAGAATCCGATGATAGGTGATAACATAGGGCTTTGATTATAATAATAATTGGTCTAATAATATGGTGTCCAGCCGAAAAAATAAAATAAAATAAAATAAATAATAAAAAGAAAAGCAAGAATAAATAAATAAAATAAATAAAAATAAATAAAGGAATAAGGAACATAAATTAAAATAATAATGACAATAAATAAAAGATATAAAGGAATGAATAGGTTGACAATTATTGTAATTTCAGAAATTTTGCAGGGAATTAAGATCGTGGGTCATTTGTAATATTACTATATTTTATTGTATGTATTCGTGGTCATTAAGTATGTCAGTATGGTATCAATATATGGGCTCTTTTCTGCTAACAGCTCGCTAAGGTCATGAGGTGCCTGTAGGTTGTCTCTTTTCATGCAGTCTGTTAGTAGGTGTTTCACTGTTAAAGGAACGTTGCACGTATCGCATCTAGGCTTGTCTTGTTTCGTAAATAGGTGTGAGTGAGTGAGGCGTGTATGTCCGATTCTCAGTCTTGTTAGTACAACTTCGTCACGTCTTGTTCTCAGTTTGTTTGACGTATAAGGTCGTATATTGCTCTTTATTTTCCTTAGGTGGTTATCTGGAGTGCTATACCAAGTGGCGTGCCACCTATTCAGGACTGCTCTTGTTATTGTTATTTGTAGGTCTTGAACTGTAAGTAAGTACTGGTCGTTCGGTTGGCTTGTAGTAGCAAGTTTTGCATGTTCATCCGCTTATGTAGACTGTCCGATGTTCTCATGACCAGGAACCCATATCATTGTTACCATTGTGTGTTGGTCCTTTAGTCTCAGTAGTTCTTGTACAATTTTGATGATGATCGGGTTGGTGTTGTAGATATTGTATAGGGAGAGTAAACAACTTAATGAATCTGTACATAGTATTATGTGTGGTATTGTAGTCTGTACGTTAGATAGGCCCAAAAGTATACCTTGCAGCTCTGCTGAATATATACTTGTGTGTAATGGAAGGCTGATCTGATATACCTTTTCTCCTAAAACAGCTGCTGCGCCTACTCCGCTCTCTGTTTTGGACCCATCTGTGTATATTATTGGTGTATTTTTGTTGTTTCCTGTTAATTTGTTAAATGTACTTCTGTAATAATTTTGAGATGAGCCGTCAGATTTTTTAAATTTAGTCAGTGTCAAGTCGATTTTTAGGTTGTTTACTCTCCAAGGTGGATGTGTGAGATGTTGATAAGGGTATGTAACAGAATTTATAAATGTTATATTATCTGTATTTTCGAGGAAGCGGATTAGGAGAGGTTTTTGTTTCGGTTGCTTGAGGACGTATTTGTTTATATAAGGGTTGTTTAAGAACCTCTTAACACATGGGGTGTTCAAAGTTTTTGATCTTACAATAAATTTAAGACAAATCATCTGGCGTCGATAATCCAATGAAGGTTCTCCAGATTCTGAATGAAGGCTACATATTGGACTCGTTCTGAAAGCTCCTGTTGCAAGTCTTATACCTGTGTTGTGTATTGTGTCTAATGCTTTGAGTGTTGTCGAACTGGCAGATGAATATGCTATTGAACCGTAATCCAGTAGAGGCCTGGTGAAAGCTCTATAAAGTTTTAGCATGGTACATCTGTCAGCTCCCCATTTAGTATTGCTAAGAATTCTCAATAAATTCAACGATTTGTTGCATTTATAGAGAATACTTTTTATAAAGCTAATTAAAGAATGCAAATTTTGAGAGGCAAACCTGTAAGTCTACAAGAAGCTGAATAATTTAAGAAAACTCTAATATCAATAGTTCACATCCATAAGGCCCAGCGCACACGGTGAGACTGCTTTGCAACGGCAGTTGCAAACTAGTTGCACGCGCAACTGTTTTGAGACCTCGGCAATGTATTTCAATGGGCAGGCGCACACGACGCAACTTATTTTTGACGATTTGAATTATTTTTGAACCAGTTTGAAACCAGTCACATACAACCGTGGGCCCGCGGTTGCAGTTGCGTTGCATTTGAGTTGTACGAGACTTTCGTCGGACAGCCGTGCATTCTATGGAAATTTGCGGTTGCTTAGTTACAAAAAGGTTTATTTATTACGCATGTTTTTCAGCTAAGTTATGTTGGGTTATGTAAAAATAAAGGCAGTTTTAAGTAAAGTGTATTTAAGCCATATCGCCAATAACAACATGTGCCATCAAGAACTTAACGTGAAGCAATTTTTGAATTAAAAACGGATGTCAGATTCGTTTTTCGTGAATATTACAAAAATTACAAAAAAAAAAGGTATTTTAAATTTCAATAAGGGGAAGGGCCCTTATAAGATTGTTAAAGATTCAAGAATTCGGCCATATTTCAAAGAATATTTACCCGATTCAAACCAAACTTGGAAGGTCGATAAAGGCCATAATGTGGCACATTTCCTTCCAATCGGGGTGTTTCTACCTGTTCTGGGCTTGACGTTATTTGCAAAAAAGTTAACATTTTTTTTTTATTTTGAGAACCATTTTTTGCAAGTACATTTTGGTATAATACAATAGTCATTTATATGGTTAGAACAAGGAGTCTTTCTTCTTTTTAAAGATTTCAATGAATTAAAAATGGGATTATCTCAAGAGGAGATATTGAATTTCAAAACGTCACGTTACTTTTTCGCTTACAAATTTGTAGTCCCCTTCAGACTAGGAAAAATCATTATTTTTTGTTTTCAATGATATTTACCACATTTGAGTTTTTTGGGGCGCTTATTTCTGCTATTATTTTTGGTATAAAAAAATGTATAATACCAGTTTACTTGAAAACATAAGCATATTTTTGAATGTATTTGATGAAATATAAATTATTGTTTAACGATTATATTTTTCTTTTAATCTAGGAACTCTATAAAACAAATGAATTGGTGAAAGAATCATGTCGATATAATTTTTTAAACTCGATATAAAAAATAAAGCACTTTCAACCTATTTTATTTTATTTCTCGGCTCCAAGGCGTATTGGTCGGAACGCTCGGACACGTGTCGACTATTTTTCGGCGTAGAATCACCAGAAAAAAATGGTCCAGATCGGTGACCCCATCGCTGTATACTCCCCTTGTGAGTCTGAGATCGCAAGTTCTTAAAAAAAAAAAAAAAAAAAAAAAAAAAAAAAAAAAAAAAAAAAAAAAAAAAAAAAAAAAAAAAAAACACGTAGCTCACTAAATAAACAAAACTCTTGCGAAACTGTTGGGCAATTTATTTACAGCAAGCCAATATTCAGGCGTGTTTTGTTTCAGTTGCAAAATAATTTCATACGCAACTGGCTTGCAACTCTAATTGCAGAAAAGTCGCACCGTGAGCAGAAAGAAGTTTCATTTCAGTCGCAAACTGGTTTCAGACGCAACTAGTTTGCAACTCGAGTTGCAGAACAGTCGCACCGTGTGCGCCGGGCCTAAGGCGTTTAATATAGATCTTAATTCACATGGCAATATTTTAATAAAGGATGTTTCTTATTAGAAACTTAACGTAGATTTCAATAATAGAGTCGTTATTGATTTCACTACTTGAATCATGGGCGTATATAGAAAATAATTTCGGAGGGGGCTGGGAAAATTTCCCGGGTATGAAATACTAACAATTTAGAACTTAAAATAGTTTTAACCAACTAAAACACTATTACACCCAAAATAAAATACTTTTTATGAACTAAGTGACCTTATTTAATTTATATTTAGGGGTTTATGACACATTTTTACCGATTAAATCAAAATTCCCCCCCCCCTCAGCCCCCCTCATCTGATACTTTCCCGCTAATTTAGCGGTACTGATAAGAGCCTGCGCTAACGATTAGCGCTTGCTACGGCAGAGCACTTATCAGCTAATTCAGTTATGAAATGTATGTGTATGAAATATCTTTGTAGCTAACTAGGAGGAATATTGAAGGTGTAATAAAAAAAAAGGATGTTGGAAGTGATACTACAAAGGATATTGAAGGTGGTTTTAGGAAGGATATTGGAACTAGTATTAGGAAGGATATTGAGAGTGGTATAGGGAAGGATATAGGAGGTGGTATTAGGAAGGATATAGAAGGTCGTATTAGGAAGGATATAGAAGGTGGTAGTAGGAAGGACATTGAAAGTAGTATTAGGAAGGGTTTAGAAGGCGGTATTAGGTAGGAAATAGAAGGTCGTATTAGGAAGGATATAGAAGGCGGTATTAGGAAAAATATTGTAGGTGGCATTAGGGAGGATATTAAAGACGGTATTAGGAAGGATATAGAAAGTGGTATTAGGGAGGATATTGTAGGTGGCATTAGGGAGGATATTAAAGACGTTATTAGGAAGGATATACAAGATGGTATTAGGAAGGATATTAGAAGTAGTATTAGGAAGGGTATAGTAGGCGGTATTAGGGAGGATATAAAAGGTCGTATTAGAAAGATATAGAAGGTGGTATTAGGGAGGATATTGAAAGTAGTATTAGGAAGGGTTTAGAAGGCAGTATTAGATAGGATATAGAAGGTCGTATTAGGAAGGATATTGAAGGTTGTATTAGGAAGGATATAGAAGATGGTATTAAGGAGGATATTGAAGGTCGTATTAGGAAGGATATAGAAGGTGGTATTAGGAAGGATGTGGCTGGTGGTATTAGGAAGAATATTTAAGGTTGAATTAGGAAAACGTATGAATGTAGGTATTAAAAAGGATATAGAAGGTGGCATTAGGGAGGAAATAGAAAGTTGTATTATGAAGTTCCATTCACAGTTGTTGGTTGCTCTCTAGTTTTACATTAACATAGAGAAGATCTATTTTACGCTTGACGCTACATATTTGTTTACGGGCATAAAATAATGAGTTCCATCGTGTTTCGCCTAGTCTTGATAAAGTGTGGCCTAATACTTCCCTTATTACTTCTGCTGTCATTGGTCTTGAAGCAAAACGCTATAGCGCACTTCACTTCCTTAAGATATTATTGTGGCGGTCTGCTAATGTTGGATGCTTCTTAAATCCTCTAGTTACATCAGACGTCTCTAGTAACATTAAACACGTAGTTGTGTGCGACGTCTGATGTTATATCGTATCTATATGATACTAGCTGACCCGGCGAACTTCGTACCGCCTAACAGTCAATTCAGCTACAAGACAAAACCGACAGGACATAGACAAAGTTACATTACAAGACCTGCAAATCGAAGTAAGAAGGTTTATTACAGAAAAGTGGCAGAAATCCTGGCACATGACGACAGAAAACAAACTTCGCGAAATAAAACAGACGGTAGGTGAATGGCCTTCAAGCAAAAGGGATAATAGAAGAGACGAAGTGATATTATGCCGCTTAAGAATTGGCCATTCCCGACTGACACACTCTTATCTCATGACAAGACAGAACAGACCGAAATGTACACAGTGTAACACACCGCTGACTATAAAGCACATACTTACTGAATGTTTACAGCGACAAAACTATGACTTACCTTACAATATGACTGAATTACTCGGCGATGGAAGCAAATATATAGATAACATACTGAACTACCTCAACAAGACCAACCTCCTAAACAAATTATAATTATAATTAAACATGAACAAATTATAACAGGACATACACACATATATGTGTATGTATTTTATTTGTCTTAAAATGTTAATACTATACAGCCGTACTATACTAAAATCTTACATTTGACAATATAAAACTAACAGGAGTGTTAAACCTCCTTCAACCAACTTAATTGATTATGTGTATAAACTTCATGCATTATTATAATATTGATTTTTCATATATTCAAGTATATTGTAATATTGTATTCTCTTATAAATAGATGTGTATATAAATTTCAATTTGTATATTTGGCCAAAAATGTGTAAAATAAGATTGTATTTAATTAGATGTATTTAATTAGTTGTATTTAATTAGATGTAATTTTCGTATGTATATTATATATGTAATTTTTGTTCTGAGCGAGTCGCCTTAGTTACGGTCGCTCATAAATAAATAAATAAAATAAATTATTTCTTCAGTAACCTTAATTTCCATTTCTTCTTTTTATCCTCGTCGCCAATTTTTTAAGTTTTTACCACATTAAAATAAACAACAAGTAAACTGTATACTAAACTATATTCTTTTTCACTGACTCTTACAAAGCAATTCAATTGTTAACAAAAGAACATCTGTAACCATAGCAACAATTACAGCTGAGAAGACATATCACACGGTTACGTTCTTATCCCTAGTCTCAATTGGAAAATTTAAAATAAAAAGAGTTATTATTTCTTTGACCTTTCTTGAAATGTCAAAGACGTAGAATAATAATTATCAGTAGAAGCACCATTTTGGGACTTCCAAGACACAAATATTTTACACCAAGTCGGCTAAAAAATAGCTAATTTCTAAATATTTGAGTTTAATTACGAGAAAAGATCCTTTTTGAATGGCCACAGGAAACAGGATGTTTTTTTTTTTTGATTCGGCCAGAACTAGGCTAGGCAAAACTAAGGCAGTTATCTCAGTTTTATTGTAAATTTTTACGTGAACAATGGAGGAAAAGGCTACAAGTATGTAAATAGGATTTTATTAAGTTTAAAATATGACATCCTACCATGCCTAGTGTTAATTTTTAAACAGTTCTATAAAAGTTAATTACATGTGAAAACCTTAATCCAGATACTGTTTAATTTATAATCTATATTAGACTAAGTAAAGTTCTTTTTGAACAAACCAACAATATTCACCATACTCAAAGAAAGACATTGAAATTTGTTTTTAGTTGATAAAACCTCTTCATTACGTCAGAATTAGCAAACACTACGAAATTATATCAATAGCTCTTTTTTAAATATTTCTGGACAAAATGCTACACAACACCCACTCAATTATAAGAGCAAATTCCTTTTTAACAAAATGAATACATAGGATGTAAAAAGATTGAACTGCGCCATCGTAATGTGATTTCCGTATAATGGATATATTTGGTGGAAAGCATAAAATAAAACCTATAGATATTTTGCCTTCACTGGGACGAAATTGATATTCAACTTCCAAGCCATACCTCCGATACAGATTTTATCGAAATTAAAGCTTAAACCAATTATGTAGCAATAAAATTGGGCTATAGAATGATCAAACACAAGGTTTTTGAGTAGACCGTTTTTGAGATGTCTGTAAAATATACGAGATGGTCATAAAAAATAATGTCTGTTGAACACACGTTCACACACACACATATATATACATGTATATATATATATATATATATATATATATATATATATATAGAGAGAGAGAGAGAGAGAGAGAGAGAGAGAGAGAGAGAGAGAGAGTAGCGTCCTGCTAATCCAAACAGGACTATGGAAACAAATAATTTCTATAAAATTTCCGAAATGGGAAATGTACATAAAATATATTTTAGTTTTTTTTTTTAAGTTGTGTGGAACTTTTTTTACATTTACGAAACTCCTCTTTTTTCGATTTCGCAGTCTTGCTAAAAATCAACCCTCACTTAAAATTGGAAATGAAAAAAAATAACACAATCCTCCTATGTAGATTTTATACTTGCATAGGACACTCAAAAACATGATATCGAATGCAGGTTAGGACGAATAATAATGATCTCTTATTTTCTCGGAGAAACGCGCGAGAAATGATCGTTTAACATTCTCATTACTAACAAATTACTTGAACTTAATTAATGATCTGCTGTAAGGAGCTCGCTGGTTGTTGCTCAGTGGGTTTTGCATTAGTGGATTATGCAGTAGGAGCTACCGAACAGGTGAATGCATTTATACCCGCTGAATATTCATCAGGCGACCAAATGGAATTAATAATGCTTGAATTTATGGATTGTCACCAACCTGGCAGAATAATAATTACAATACTATATGAACCCTTCGGTATCAATCAATTACATATGAAGGATAGAAAGCAAAACTTGCAGGAGAGATGAATAACTTCATAAGAGGATTCGACAATGACAGCAGCTTGTCGAGCAATGGAAACCGGTAATATTATTCAGTTTGAATATAATTCGAAAAGAGAAAAGTGTTTCAACGTATGAAAAGTTACAAGAAATGTATACCATTCAAAAGGTACAGTAAAGTGATGTGACTTGGCAACAGAAGGAAACAATTTGTGTTTGTGCGTGTATGAGTATGTGTATGTATATGTATATGTATAAATACGCACACAAACATATATATGTATATATATATATATATATATATATATATATATATATATATATATACATATATATACATTAGACATACATATTAAAAGTTTACAGTTTTCGGCATGTAAATATAATATTAGAGTGTGAGTAACGTTTCCACTGTATTTTCTTTTTTAAACTCTTTGAGGCAATGTTTTCTATTTAGAGATGTCTTTATTAAAGCAGTAGTAACCTGACTTTAATAACATTTAACTAAACTTTATCGTTCCAAACATTGGGGTTAGAACAGTAACGGTTTATAATAAATATATATCTATAGGAAAAATAATTTAATTTTATAATGACAAATTCAACTATAATAATTTTATATTAGCTACAAATCAAAGCTACAGATAATTAATTTATCTTAATTAAGGATAGAAAGAAGGCCCGCGCCTAAGATCATATGTTCGATTCCCACTAGGGATGCTAACTTTTCTTTGGAAAGAAGAAAATGCATCAGCTCTATCCTAGCTAGAAAAGGGTGGGAATCGATAGATAACTCGTACGAAAATTCGTTGTCAATAATAAATAAACGTTTAAATTTAAATAAATTCATAATTTTTAAGCCAATATTTTATAGGAAAATACTGACAAGGGAGTCTACGATTGTGGGGACGCCAATATCAACGAATTCATAGCTTTTATAGTAGATCCAAAAAAAAAAAATTGACGAGTGTCAGAGGGTTCGATCCACTGTGCGATAGCGGTCACGGAATAAAATATTTTAAATTTATAAACTGAATATTTTTTTAAACATTTCTCGCTGAATTTGTTCTATGCATATTACAATGGCTTAACTAACATTATTCCACGCTGTTCGTTATTCATGTTCGTATGTAATAACTTTACATCATTCTATTCGTTTTCTTAAATAATATAGAAAAAAGAATATAGGCTACTATTAAATTGTTAAATAAACTGAACAATAACCGGAAGAGTAGATACAAACACAAGCAAAAAAATTAACCGGAAGTAGAAAAAATATAAAGAAAACAATAATCCGTCTTTCCGATCAATTCGCTTTAAAAGCCATGAATATCAATTATACCATGAAATATAATATTATTACCAGAAAACAACACATTTGTTTGAAATTTCACTGCAGTAATAGTGAACATATTCCATTAAAAGTAAAAATTATGATAACTTGTGGAGTATTAATGTGACGACACAATCTAAAGGTTAATATAAGGATTAATTCTATGAAGCATTCATTAAATAATAATTAAGTAAAGATACTACCCGACTAAAATACTGCTCGACCATCTGGGAAAAGACCGCGAAGACGGAACGAACACATCCAGAGGATTGGGGGAGGAAAGAGGCGAAACACACCAGCAGATGAAGCAGCTTTGCAGGATCCGGAATGAATGGCTGTAAATGATCGTGACTTCTCGACGCTGGTAATGAAGCAAACATGGAAGACAAAGAAGAAGAAGAAACACAATCAATCGATATAATAAAAATATCCATATCGATATAATCCTTGAGGATCTCAAATAGATATATGATAATTTCATAAATAAAGAAACTGATCCAAAAGAAGATTGATAATTTGTTAATTAATAAAATAAAATAATAAAAAAATAAAATACGAAGGAAGCCCCAACTGATTACGTATTTGATCATTCCAAGTATAAAATGTCCGGCTCGAAGGAACCGCGTCATCTTAGCGCGATTCCGTACATATACCTAATACCATTAGTAAAGAAATAGAAGCAGTAATTGTCAGGTTTTGATCTTTCGTGGAAAATATAAAATAAAATCTCAAAGAGAAGGAAGATTAAGGTGTCTCAACAGAAAACTGGCAATATCCTAATCAAGAATGATTCCCCTGCCTTCTTAACGTTCGCCTTTGTGTAACACTATAACCAATACGTTTCTCATTTTCTCACTTTGTTTTATTAAAATACTCATTTTTTTGTTAGGTAATGCAATTTAAAATCAAGCCAAACAATGAAAAAGTGAGTTAAGAGAGAAAAATCCCCTTCGAAAGAACAAAACTACAATTTTTGAGTGAAAAAAAAAATGTTTAAGTCGTTATTATAAGTTATTATTAACTTATGTCTAGCCAAGATAGGGCGGATGCTTTTTTTTCGAAAGAAAAGCCACCACCCCTAGAGGGAATCGAACCCACGACCTTAGGCACGGAGTGCACCTACCTTACCACTCACGGCCACCGGGCCTCCATGTATATTTACTTTAAAGAAAGATGGTCCCCTGAAATTTAATCTATAAGTAGAGAAAAAAAAAACACAATTCTACATCTGCAGTTATCATTCTATTTTTTTTTTTTTTTTTGTTTTTTTTTTTTTTTGTGCATTTACTGCTTTGACCATTAGCTCCAGATTACTTGCAGTTTAATCAATACATTAGTAAGGGATCTTGTTCAATAAAATCTCATTCCAAGATTTCTTTTTCCGTAAAAGAATTTCATCCTTTGAAGTAGGCTTGAAATAAACCGGCTCTTAAAAAATCTCAAAAGACTTTATATTTAATGAAATTCGAAATATTCTTCTGTATGCAAATGCGCCTTCTAGGAAACTTTCGTTTTATTCCCCCTTTATAGGTTTGAGAAAGTTTTCCGAAGTAAGTTAACACTTTCTGGAGTGTCTCCGTAACTAACCATAAATATTCTCTTTGCATAGTCCTTTCAAAGCATAAAGAACTTTTATAAGTTCCTTAGAAGCAAAGTACTCTTCAGGAATAACTAGAAATAGGAGAGCTTATTCAATCCTGCACACCCTTTAGTTCGAAACAGCTTTCTTTATAATCCCACATCAAACTACATACTAAATATAAGTCAATTTATTTAATTACTTCTTGTCACGAGTGTGCGTATATATCATTACACATATTTATCTGGGCGCACGGTAGTGCGGCAGGCCAAGTCCCGGCCTAAGCATACTGTGTGTATATTACACCAGGCATATTCTTAAACTTGGCAATGTTTAGTTTTCTCTCTAAAGATAATTTCGGCAGAAAAAAAAAACATTGCCAAGTTTAAGAATATATTTGGTTGGGGAAAGTGATATTTTAGTAACTGGATATAGGTATTTTTATTGGTGTGTTTAAAGGTCAGTTGAAGTGTCTTTACTGTTCTTAGTAAGTAACTATGAGGTCTTCTAAGTAATGAACTTGGACATTTCTTTCTTGTATCATCTCTTGTAGTGGCAAATATTTTTGGTTGAAAATATGGCACACTTAATACACCAACTCATACTACTTTTTTTGGAGTGTAGGATGGTAAGGCGTTTTTTGGGGGTTTTAGGAGGAGATATTTCTCGCTTTTTGGGGAAGGGAGTGTTTCTTTGTGGGGGGAGGAACTTGGCCTCTATTTTACATTTATGTTTTTTTTTTGGGTTATGTAAATACAGTAACTCACAACATGTTTCACAGTACGCTATAATTTATGTTTTAGGATAGGTACATATTTTACATATATTTGTTTACTGAAAATTGGGGGGAAAATAATGCCTTATTTTTAATGCTTTAGAATCCTAAAATTAGAGTAAGCATTTTTGTCAGAAGATGAATGAAAAGAAACTTCCAGGGAATTTTTTTAATTAATTTATTTATGACCATCCGCAACTAAGGCGATTCCCTAAGTACTACTATACACATGGTCCCCATATCAGCGTCCCTTTTTTATGTTTATTATATAAGAGGAAAAAATGGTCCTTATCCGTCGCATCAGAAATCTGCCATCTGGTCTGTCAAAGTGCGATGTGATGCCTGTATTGCTACAAGGGGTCAAAAATTTGAATAGTTTTAAAATTGATTTTTAGGAGTTATTAGAAATATAAATTGTTATTTTATAATTATGTATGCATTCGGTGTTAGATTTAAAATTTTATTAGAATTTAAAATTTATTTCTATTAAGAATTGAAAGTTTTTCTTTTGTGTGTTTTAGCACTTTCCTCCGAAGGAATGTAGCTATTTTAAATTATGTTGAACTTGCAGCTTTACATAGCGTCAGTTAATTTTTTGGACCAAGAATATTTTTTGTTGTATTTTTCTTTGGGGGGGAGGGGTGGATAGAGGGGGTGGATGATAAAACATATACTTTTAATGATGATGTTCTTATCGACTTCATTTTGACGAATCTACAAGACTCGTACTACATACGGAGTCCACAAACCTGTAGTTCTAACGTGGTCCTTTTTTTTTAGTACAAATCTTAAATTTATTATTTTATTTAAAATATTACATACGATAGCAAATGAAAAATATTTTGTCCGACAGAAAAGAGGGCGCGATTATTGAGTCCAACGGCCTGATATATTTTAAAGAAATAGGTGTCAGAAAAGACGGCTACTAATAATTAATATTACAGTCATTAATTAAAACGTTTTTCTATTTTTTAAATTTGAGGACGTTTCCTCCCTCCGTCCAATAGGGAAGAAACCCGTCTACGAGGTTATCCTTATAACGTGAACCTCTTGAAAATCCACCTTTCAGAATCCATAGATCACGAAAATAAAGGTTGGTCAAATTTGTTGTATATATATATATATATATATATATATATATATATATATATATATATATATATATATATATATATATATAGGGGAAGGTGTTGTACCTCTGACCATATTGTACCTTAGACCACCGAGGCTGTGGCGGCATGTAGCAACATTTCATAAATTTAGCTTTAATCAGTATTTAGCTCCTTCCCTAGAGGGCTTGTGTAACCTACTTTTTTTTTTTTTTTTTTTTTTTTTTTTTTTTTTTTTTTTTTTTTTTTTTTTTTTTTTTACGGCGCATCTACATCTTGGCCATTAGCGCCGGGCTATCTATAGGTTGCCACCCTTTTATAATGCCAACAGCACGTGGTCGGTCACCCATTCAGGTACTGACCACGCCCGACGTTGCTTAACTTCGGTGATCTACGGGAACCGGTGTATTCAACGTGGCTATGGCCGTTGGCGTGTAACCTACTTTGGATAGTTCAAGTCAAAGAGGATTCTCGCAAAAAATACTTATCCATTTTTATCAAAAAAATGTATGTTATTTATTGATGACGTTTTGCCTCATAATATTTTTTGTATTATGTCTTTTTAGATGGAAATCATTTGATAAAGTAGCTATTACAATAAGAAACATGGCGTAGCTTTCGAAATTGAATTATCTTAACCCTAAAATTATTAGCATGCTTTTTAATTTTCACTACCAGGGTGTTGTACCTCTGACCATGACTAGGTGTTGTTCCATTGACCAGGTCAAAAATACAACACCCCTGAGAAATTTTTTAATAATTCAACTTTTATGTTCTTCTTCTACAACGTCTTAGAAAATAATTAATATTGATTGCTTCAATTGTTCAAATAATTTAAAAAATAATAAATGAAATAAGTTCAAACTGACTTTATCAATCCTCAGTGTAGCAGTTCGAACCTATCGCCCCTTATGGTTCCTCCTGAAGTTGTAAGGCCTCATCGAGCTCTTGCAAGGAAAATGTCAAATAGGGAACGGCCTCGTATCCTGACAGATATTCGTGAAAAGCTAATTATTGAAGGTGAAAAAACAAAACAAAAACGAAAGCACCACCCTAAACGTAAGACACCACATACAAATAAACCCCTTCCAAAAAAAAAAGTGGTAAATAAAAAGAAAATTATTCTAATGACAGTTCAGATTCTGATACTGACACCGAAATTTCTTCAGGAGGAAGTGACGTTGATTCGTCTGATAAATGCTGTGAGTTACGTCGAAGACCCCTTATTAAAAAGACTATTTCATATTTAGTAAGATATCTGTGGTATTAAATGTCCAATGTTTAAGATCCAATATTTGAAAAAAAAACAAACTTTAAGTGACAAGTTTACGAGAGAAGATGAAAATTTGTATGATATTGATGTTGAAGACATTGTGGCTTAACTTCCATACCCTACTATTGCTAGTGGATCTGCTTGACAGTTAAAACGTTTATCAATTGGATTGGATTCTTCAGCACATTAAGCATAACATAATATCAATAATAGCTTTTTTATTATGCTTGCATCCTTGTCCTGTACTTATTGAACTTACAATTAATTACAATATTACTGAATACAATTTTTTTTTCTGCTGGGTTGTTTTTAGGTGGTCAGAGGTACAACACCCCATGGTCAAAGGTACAACTACATGTTGTACCTTTGACCACTGAACGATTATTTTTTAAAAAACACTAAATGTAAAGCTAGAACCTTGAAAAAATTATATATGATAAGCAAAAGAATACTAATTACAATGAAATAAAAACAATGAATTTAGCTTTAATATTCAAGCCAAAAAAAATTGAATTTTGCAAAGTGGTCAAAGGTACAACACTTTCCCCTATATATATATATATATATATATATATATATATATATATATATATATATATATAACTTTAGAAAATATACGGAGATCCGAAATCTCTTAATTTCTGTTAATAAAATCGAGTGTCAGCTATATATATATATATACATATATATGCCTCTTTGCTCTCTCACACTCGATTTTATTAACAGAAATTAAGAGATTTCGGATCTCCGTATAATTTCTAAAGTATCTCAAAAACGGTTGGGAAATTGTGGTATGTGGAAGGTGGCCATTCGAAAGCTTGGCCACCTTCCGAAGCTTGGCTTTGAAGGTGGCTAAATTCTCAACAAAAAAAATTTTTTAAGTCATTTTTGAGAAAGCGATGACAATCGGACAAATAAGTGCTTCAATCATCGAAATTATTAGTTGCTTTGAACGGTTCTTGGTGTTTGATTTCTTCAGCTTTTTAATTTTAGCAGTAATATTAATTGGTCAGTAAAACAATATGCGTAAAATGAGAAACATTGTTTCGTTGTTTTTTAACAGATCCGAGCGGAAGTCAAAGAAGCCGAGTAAGCAATTTCCGCTACTGGAAGTTACTGGCACCTAAAATCTAAGTTTTTTTTAGAATATCATTGGAGCAGACGTTTTATTTTTTCTCAAAATATTGACTATATGTATTCCAGGCTCCCAAAATGGCACAAGGAATACGAACTTCATGGAAACACAGTTCCTGCGACTTTGATTTTTTATAATGCAGACCAAGTAATGGGCCGATAAAGGCAGAAACGGAGGGAAGAGTCACGGATAGACGGAAAGGTTTCACTGCGTGACTCTGAAATGGAGTCGTGCTGTGAAGTAGACAAGGTGCAGCCGATAAATAGTCCTTCTTCTGGGTATCCAGGATCTTACTCAGGGACTTTCAGTACTCTTACATGTATCTTAGTATCGAAGCAATAGGCTTAAAGGCATAATAAAATAAGACATTGTACAGATTATTTCTAACGTATCAATTCAGATATGTATACCGTTATGAAAATGTTTACCGAGAGAAAAGTTTTAAGTGGCAGGAACAATTATCAGTTTTTAGCATTTTAAGAAGGATTGCAGCTAATGAGTTTGTACTCAATAACCAAACTCGGTACAAGATGGGGGTTTACTCCGAACCGAAATTCCTAATATGCCCATACCGGCCTGAATTTCTGTTGAACAGTAACGAAACTCAGTACCTAAGCGTTGTGGGTATCTAAAGATGAAGTTTTGTTTTGATGTTTGAGTTTATTCTGTATTACTCTTAAATTCAATTAAGCCCCCAAACCGACTCATTGGTTGTTATTTCTACCACTATGAGCAGTGGTATCCGGTCCCTGTTTTCTTAACATTGTTAGATGTTGCCTCCTACATGTTGGCGGCTTTATTGTTCATCAAGATCAATAATTAAAATGTGAAGCGTTTGTGTATTTATTATGTAGTGCATTACCTCGTATACACAACAATTTGTGGAGTCAGCTGCTCATTAAAAATATAAAAAAACAAAACTGTTCTTAGTCATTTTTTTTTAATTATATAGATTATTTTAAGCAAATTGTTCAGTAATGCAGTGTACAATACCCACCACCTGGGGATTAATCTTAGTTGAGCAGCTAGTTTAATTTTAGTTGAAACTGTGATATTCAATTATCCTAATATTTCCCATAGAAGGGATGGAGAGTACTAATGTTCATTAGCAATAAAACTTTTAAATAGTTTTACAATATATACTTTAATATCCTAGTCTGCTTGTAAACCAAAAAAAAAAAATCTGAGCATGAACTTGATGGAAAGTTATGGAGGGCTTTTTATCATTTTGTTTCTTGTATCGGGATGTGTAGACCACTAAGAAAACACCGTTTTTCGGACAATACGTGTTCTTGAGTAAGATGGTCAAACATTTATTAAATTCCTTATTTACAGTTGTCTTTAATGTGTTTTCGTTTATGGAAAATAATTATTTTTATTGTACATATGCATGGTTAGGTAGCAAGTTACGATTAGATTTTTCAGTTTGCGTACAGGACTGACGTAGGGTCGTGGAGACTGTCGATTGATTCTGTTATACAATAAAAGTGATCGCAAGAATACTACAGAATGACCAGTTACGGATAAATCAATGCTGGACTCACGACCCAAAGGAAAGCAAATAGAGGGAGAGTTGGGGAAGCTAAGGGTATTTTCTTACAAAAAACTCTTCAAGTATTCTGCCTATTTTGTCCGGATTATCTCAGCCTTTAGGGAATAGTCTCTAACTAATAATCGAAGGTTGAATGAAATGTGTATATTTTAAAATTATTTAATAAAGAACTAGGAAAATGTTTATTTAGAATTGCAACAAACTACAGTCGAAAGTAGAATCCTTCAAGGTTGATATGCACAAAAGGAACCGATCCTCTACTCCCAAGACAAACATCTTACTCTCGCCAAATCTTGCTCTGTCAAAGCTTAGATACAAGTCATTGGAGCAAGCCTTCTGTCATTCATTTTTTGACCTTCCCTTTTTCTTGTTCTCTTTACTGCTTATTTCAACCTGATAAATATTCTCCTTTAATACATCACTAGCAGACTTCCCGTGCTTCATTACGGCCGATAAGTAGTTTTTATATTGCGTTAAATAAGGTATGATCTAAATTAACGCTACTACATAATGGTCCACAGCTTATTATTGTGCGGACTTTAAAGTTACCCAGGAAACACCATGTGGAGGTAACCGTGCTTGTTTCCGTTGGGGAGTAAAAAAAAAAAAAATAATAAAAATGCAACAACAACTTAAAAAGTTAGGTAAACAAAGACAAATGCACGTTGAAAAGAATAAAACTAACAATTTTGAAGTTGAACTAACAACTTTGAAGTTGTCGCGCTCGATTCATAAACGGGAGATGGTGGGTTCGACGGCGGCAGGAATTTTCTCATCTCAGGGCTCACTGAGAAACTTCCTGGCTGCATCCTGGAGGCCGGCGCTAATGGCCAAGATTTGGCCAAGATTTTTTGAAAAAAAAAAAAACTTTGAAGTTTTCAGCACTTATCTCTTCGATTGACATCGCCCCACCGAACATTACAACAGAATCTTTTTTGTAGAGAATTTAGCAACCTTTCGAACAGCCGCCTTCCACTTACTACGAGATATTTTAGAAAATATACTGAGATCCGAAAACTTTGAATCAACATTAATACATTTTTTTTTTCGTATGCTTCTTACCTCCAAACGATACCAAAATTTATCTTACATAATTTAGGTAAGATGAATGTCCAATAGCTAGTACAAGTTTTAAGTGAACCATTCATCGTTTCTGAATACCCAAACAGAAAATTAGTTTGGAAAAGTATTTCTATCAATTTTTCTCGTAAAAGGTTACAGAAATCGCTTTAAAAATGGTTTGATTCGTTTTCCTACGTTAAGGAACCTAAAAAAAGAGTACCTGCAAGCATATGGACTCGAAAATGTAAGCGTTCCGATTTTTTCGCGCAAATTTTCCTCCAAAAACCATGTTCCAGTAAACGGATTTAGCTGGTTAATGAACTTGACCTTTTAAACGAGAAGAAAGATTTTTGTACCAAATCTCATCAAAATCGGGCCATTTTTGAGCCGACGAGGAACTTCTTAATAATTCAAATCCCCTAAAAGTACTTAAACATTGGAATTCTTACACATTCTTAGTGAGTGTTTACATTCTGAACGGATTGTCCATGCAAAATTTCAAATTTTTGTGTCAAGTGGTTCGGGATATTATTACCTCGGATGGACCATCACCAGGGCATAAACTCTATGAGGGATAAAATCACACTTTATTTCTAGTAATTCAAGGTCTGCCATCATAGTTGAAATTAACTTCAATTAAAAATAATACCATGAAATAGATACAGTACGGTAACAGCTGTTCTGTTATCGTCCTAGCAACGCATGCTGCCTAGGCGTGCATACTCTAACCAACTAACCCCCCCCCCCCTCCCCTTTAAAAATACTTAAAAATTCGAATATCAAAAAATCCGTTCTTAGCGAGTGTCTACATTCTATAGGGAGTGTCTATGCAAAATTTCAAATTTTTCTGTAGAGTGGTTTCGGCTGGGTCAGTGAGTGAGTGGTATTTGACAAACATATAGTAGACTTGAGGTAAATATTCACGTAATTGCAAAAATTATATGTAATTTCAAGGGCCTAAAAAATGTGTACAAGTTACATGATAAAATTTGAACATTTCGCGCTCCTAATAAAGCTCGGAGTCAGTTTACTCCCTTATATAGAAACATATCGAGTTGAACGAAATTTTAACGTAGAACTAAGGTGGCTTGAGAAGAGAAAATTTCGAAAAGCTTGGGACCCTTCCGGAGCATACACTGCTTAATATAAGCAACAAGTATATAATATGTAAAACTAGCCGAATACCCGTGCTTCGTCACGGCAGAAAAGAAGTTATTTAATTGCGTTAAATAATGTATCAGCAAAATTAATGCTACTACATAATTTTTTGCAGTTCATTATAGCACGGTTTCCGTCATAATATATTTTATACATCAATTGCTAAGGAATCAAAGTGTAATGTTTCTTGACACTGGGGCGCTCCGGCCAGCGCCAAGAAACAGATAACCTAGAGATAACCCGTTATCTATAGGTCACCAGCTTAGGCGTATATAAGGGGAAAAGGTCTGAGGCCCCCCCCTTCCGACATTTTGATTTGATGCTAAAAATGTATCTTAAACCCCTTAAAAATAAATTAAATAAGATCACTTAGTCCATAAAAAATATTTAATTTAAGTTGTAATAGCGTTTTATTTGCTAAAACTATTCGAAGTTCTAAACTGTTAGTATTCCATACCCCGGAAACGGTCCCAGCCCCCCCCAAATTATTTCCGATACACGCCCATGGTTACCAGTAACAGCAGTGTAACCATTACAGGTTAAATTTCGTTGTCAATAATAAATGTTTGTTAAAATTTATGTTTCTCATATGTCATTTGGAAACACCCATTATATTTGCGAGCATACCCAAGAAGTGTTCTGACAGGGGTTGCTGATGGGTGAGGAGGCTGTGCAAGGGTTCGGGATATTATTACCTCCGATGGACCATCACCAAGTATAGCGAAAACTCTATGGGGGACAAATTGAAACGAACCTCAATTAAAATGGTGATTTTATCCCTCTTAACGTAAACTCTATGAGGGACAGTTTATTTCTACTAATTCAAGGATTACCATCATAGTTGAAATTAACCTCAATTAAAAATAATACTATGAAATAGGTAATGTACAGTAACAGCTGTTCTTTATCGTCCTAGCAACGCATGCTGCCTAGGCTTGCCTGCTCTAACCAACTAAAACTTTAATCCCCACTAAAAATACTTAAAAATTCGAATATCAAAAAATCCTTTCTTAGCGAGTGTCTACGTTCTATAGGGAGTGTCCATGAAAATTTCAATTTTTTCTGTCGAGTGGCTTGGGCTGGGCGATGATAGGTCAGTGAGTGAGTCAGTCAGTGAGTGGTATTTGACAAATATATGGTAGATGAGCCACATATAATTACAGTTTTGAGTATATGCTTTTAAAATCATTCAGGAAAATCAAACCAAAAATTTGTATGCACTAAATCTGGTAACCAACTGAATGTTGTTATCTAAGTGATATTAAGTGATGACTCTTGTAACCGAAGGTTTGCCTAAGACTCGTGGATATCAAACTTCGAGACACAATTCAATAAATTTACGATTACGTTAATTTGGAAATGTATTCATAGACTTTCTACCTTTAGAAGAAGGAATTGATGAGATTTTGGTCTTTCTTTATTTTAGACTAATATTTAATATAAATTGATTGATATGTAGCAAACTATAAGTCGAAGTTGGATTCTTGCTAAACGTTGATAATACATAAAACACTTCGATATTTCAGCAGTTTGAATATACTCATATTTTCATGACTATGTAAAACTTAAACTAGATAGAGTATTCATTTGATAGAATATATAAGAGAAGACAAATTTTATTAGATAACTTTGTTTCGTCATTGCCCCCCGAGAAATTATCTAATCACTACAGCCATAATTTAGCGAGGAAGGCAATTTGCCGAGATAAGTTCAGCATTAGCTATATAATTTTGATTCACGACTTCCTCTGTTTCTCCTTTAACTTATTGGGGTTAAAGTGTAGAATTGAGTTATATATCATGTTTGCTTCCATGCAGACTGATATACACGTATTATTTTATGTTCCAAAGAAATGTATTAGTGGATGAATTCAAAGAATGCATTTTGAAATGATAAATACGGTTTTAAGAAAGAGAAAATGAATATATATATATATATGTGTGTGTGTGTGTGTGTGTGTGTGTGTGTGTTTGTGTGCGTGTTTGTGTGTATCAAGAAATCCTGGCACCCAGAATCTGGCGTGGCTTACAAAATAATAGTTGCTTTATCTTCATTTATTGAATATATATTTTTGATTTGCACATAACTGTTTGAAGGAGGGCCTAGTGGCTAAAGCCACTCTACGGTGTCGGTGCACCGTAAATATATATATATATATATATATATATATATATATATATATATATATATATATATATAATTGTTTTGATTTTACGGCAATTTCACTCAGTGTACAATTATGAACTAATGACTCAGCATAAAAAATATATTTATTCCTTAATCCCCAGAAATAGAGGTTTGAACACTAAGTGTTTTTTAGCAGTTGTTATCAAATGAGTTTTGTCTTCTATGGGTAAGAGATTTTTTTACTGCCTGCTATCAGTCATCAAATCGTTTTTTTCATGTTCAGATATCTATTTGATTTAATTTTCTTTATTTCCATAGTTTCCTAAGTGCAGTAGTTTGTATGTTATGTCCTTTCATGAGATATCCTTATGCCAAATTCTTAGTCAAGCAGCTGCCATTCTTCTCGTCTGTTATCAATAGAAACAGGTCTTCTCTTCACAAACAAAATTGAAGTCTTAATTAAGATTTGACCTTTGCAGACCTTTTACCTTGGTAAAATTCATATCGGAGTGTGGTTTGTAATATTTGTTCTTTCTTTTACGCATATTAATATTAAGTTAAACCTCCAATAATGGGCACAACAACTTTTTGAGCTTTTGAGCGGACTTAAATGGGTCCCTCTCTAATTAAACTAGGATTTTAACATTTACAGTACTACTATGGAAGATCGATGAAATTCTCGCAACACTAAGAGCTGCAGTCGTTCGGAATGTCTAGGCAACAATTAGTATGAAGTTTCCATTAAGTAAAAAAAAAAAAAAATATTTAAAATTAGTATTAGTAAGGTTTAATTGAAACAAGAAGCTAAAGTATAGACATCAGGAGCTGGCTTTGGTCGAGGTGTTGAAAGTATTTCTCACCGCCTTGACATATAACCTTCCCTTACTTCGTCACGAGGGACTTTCACAAGCACAAGGAGTATCTTAACTCTTCCGAAAAAGTCTGCTCTTCAAATCGATATGGATAAAATATGCATTTTATAAAACTCGATTTATTAATGTCTCATTTAGGGATTATATAACCAGAAAATATGAAGACTCGGGAACAAGCTCGGACTAACACGAGTGAAATATATATTAGCAGAGCGAGTGCATGTCAATGAAAAAGACAGGCTTTAATTATACGGATTATATTATATTACCCTGTCATCAGGCCTTTGAGGTTGTACTTTAAAGTACAAAATTAAATTAAAATAGCATTTGTGGATTAATTAAATTAAGCTAATTTATCAGAAATAAATTATCTTTCAACAAAGGCCTTCATAAAAGACCTGAAAAATAAAAGATTATTATAATTAATTAATAAAATTGATAATGTACTGCGTAATATTAATCAGCAAGAAATAAACACTGCCAAGAGGCATGAACGAAACCAAAGCTTTGATAATAAATGTTTAATATTAAGTACGAATTTAGAATTTAATCTTAGAAATTGGTCTTAACTTTCCTCAGTTCGTATTGTCCGGTTTGTTTCTGGCATTTGTTGGAGGAATGAAAACCTCTTTCTATTAAGTAAGAGAATTGTAGAGCAACGAAAAATATTCAAGTGATATTCTACACTATGGGATAAATAACAGGTATATCTTGTTGAAGCAAAATGAGTTTATATCCACTTTTTAATTGCACCCATTAAGTTCTTCGTTAATCACGTCCTAGTTAAAGGAGATAACATATTGCGGACCGTAGCATACATTGCTAGTCCCCCGTTCATTTTAGCACTATCCAAAGGAATGTAACTATTATGGTTGCACTCATGAAAGAATTGTTTTGTTCCTCTCGATTTTTGAATTTTTCAAATACAATTAATCTATTATGGTTAAATTGTAGTTTTTGTTAACCCATATGTTTTTTATGTGTGTGTGTGTGTGTGTGTTTAACGGCGTATCAACAATTTGGCTATTAACGCGGGGCTATCTACAGGTGTCCACCTTTTTATAATGCCAACGGCACGGGGTCGGTCACCCATTCAGGTACTGGCAACGCCCGACGTTGCTTAACTTCGGTGATCTATGGGAACCGGTGCATTCAACGAGGCTATGGCCGTTGGCCCAAATGTGTTGTCATTGTTAGATTGAATTAAAATAAGGATTTGCACTCAATTCAACCATTTTTTTCAAATTTTAAGCAAGTTTCCTTTTTCCCGAATGAATTTCTTTACAGGTGTATGTACACTTTTGTATCCGACTGTACTTGTCATAATAACCGCAAGGGTTTTTATTTCTTCGCCACGAAACTCGGCATTGTAGGGTCCTCCTGGCAAACAATTTAATGTGTTCGTTGACCAGTAAGGTCCATCTGGAGGGGGATTGGCTCCAAACCCAAATTACTAATTTGCCAATACCGGCCGTAAATTTTGTAATATTCCAACGAAACTCGTTATTCGTCGTGGGCACCTAAAGAGTTAGATGTATATTAAAAATAGTCTAAATCGGTTAGTAAGAAGTTGGGGTTTACTCCGTATTCTGCTCTAATTGAATTAAGCCTCCAAACCGCAGGAAACTGTTCTGAATGCTACCCCTAGAGGCATTTCCCACCTTTGAGGAATGTTCTTAGTTATGCAGTTCCTCTGCAACGGACGTTTTTTAACCGCATGGACCCCTTGGGGTCTGCTCTAGTGCCACATAGTAAAAATTCTAGCTACAGGTAAATATAACACAATACCTTTTATTAGAAACCTTGGCTCAACCAGGCGACATAACCACCTATTTTACGATATGACGCCTGGTAGCCCAATCGGTAAAGCAAGAAGACCAGAGGAAGTAATTTTGGCAAATTTATTCTCCAATATATATATATATATATATATATATATATATATATATATATATAAAAGTCCGACTCGCAGGAACTGCAGCATCTTAGCGCGGTTCCGTTCATGTCCCTAGTGCCATTTGATAAGCTTAGAAAAAAAATAAACTTATTTTTTTTATATTTCTCGTGAAAATTGTCAAAATCCTCTCGAACATCTCGAATAAAAGTGATATTAAGGCGTCAGGGACACCGACAGTAGTTAACTTATACACAGAAGCGGAAATTATACAATCCGGCTCTCATTCTAAAGCAAAGCTCTATAAATCAATACAAAATATGACTAATAAAGCCTTTCTAGAGGATACAGAAGCATGGGCGTATATGAGGGGGGGGGCTGAGGCAGCTGCAGCCCCTCCCGAAATTTTGAATTGATAATAAAAACTTCTCGTAAAACCCTTAAAAATAAATTAATAAGATCACTTAGTTCATAAAACATATTTTATTTTACGTGTAATAGCGTTTTAGTTGCCTAAAACTATTCCAAGCTCTAAATATTTAGTATTCCATACCCTGGAAATGGTCTCAGCCCCCCCCCGAAATTGTTTTTATGTACGCCCATGTACAGAAGGATCAAGAAGAAGTACACAAGATTGAGTAGAATACCCTGCCTAATATAGCCTATATAGAATAATATGCCGAATAAAGCCTATCTAGTAAATACACAAGGACAAATAAAAGTCTTGACGAATAACAAGTCAAGAAAAAAAACTTTATTTAACAAAATAAACAAAGTTTAGTTGCCCAACTACAATAGAATAATATACCTAATTAAGTCTATGGAGTAGACGCAAATGGACCAAAAACAAGTCTTGTGGAATGTTGTTTTTTTTTTTCTAATTAAATACTTTTTATCAATATTTAGTATATAACCTTTGTTGAAAACTATTGATTGCTAATTGATGAATCGGTTTACAACTAAGTAGTCTTTATGAATATTTAGTATATAACCTATGTTTGGATCTGAGTTTTTAGGGTGCTCTCCGCCTAGGCTTTGTATTTGTGTCGGCAGATACCTGGGGTATATTTACAGCTCTTGAGGATTAACTCTTAGCAGGTATATTTCCTGCGGCCCCCTTGTTTCTACGGGCATTGAACCGCCATATTCCCTCATAGTATCTAACCGTTGTGAAGTTTATTTTTTGGATTTAGGACTTAATATACATATGTAGACTAAATCATAGCAAGAAGTCTACCTCCGTCGTCGGTTCTTAACTATGTAGACTCGATAATGTTACTCAATCTTAGATACATCGTAATTAAAATCCACAGAAAAACACGACATTTCATCAGAATCCCCTGCTGAATAAAACTTATATAGAATAATATGCAAAATAAAGCCTATCTAGTGGATAAAAATAGCGGAAAAAAGCCGTTCGTGGTGGTAGAAAATCTTAAAAGTATTTCGCTCAGAAATCTCCGAAATATTGTCACTAATTTTACGTACCCTGTTTTATAGCCAAATAGATTTATATTCTATAAACCATAAGAAAAACCTACTAACAATAAAAAACTATGGGTAACAGATGAAAATAGGGAATACCAAGAATAATTCTAAAGAACGAAACCAGTACTGTAATCTAGATATTCATATGGCATCTTCGAATTCTAACAAACAAAATATTGATTCTAGTTATACGTATCCTGTTTTATTGACAAATACATTTGACTACTATAAGGAATTAAAAACACTAGGGAATATGCCAAAGAACTCGGAGTAGGAGCCTCGACAGAATCAAGACATTTGACGGAAATCAACAAATCCAAAACTGACATTTCATACGGTACAGCCTGATATATTTTTAACAATGAATTGCTTTTCTTATTTTAATTAATCTGTTTTATTGTCAAATACACTATCCAACTATAACCAATGAAAGATACCGGAGGTTGGGAATCGAACCCACCATCTCCCGCTTATGAATCCAAGGCGCTAGCCATTAGACCACGGGAGACCCCGGTTCCTGTTCATATCCCTATTCTCATTTGAAAAGCATAGAATAGAAACAGATAATATTTTCCTCGGCCTTTGTTCAAAGGGTTTTATGGCTATACCTGGGGTCGGGTCGCAAGACCCTAGAAACCTCTTCTACCGATACTTCATTTCATGCGTTTCAATGAATTGGAAAATATCAAAAATTTTCACATATTCCTGTGTTCTTTTACTATAGTAATAATTCTACAGATAAAATCAATTAAAAAATAAAATAAAAAAACCAACAGCATAAAAGCAATTGAAAATATTCAAAAGACGTCATCGAATCTTTTTCTCTTGGCAAGCTATATTTCTAACAATGAATTGTTTTTCTTATTTTGCCTAATCTGTTTTATTGTAAAATACATTATCCAACTATAAGCAATTAAAAAATAACAAGGAATAAAAACAGACAAAAAGAACAGTTCGAATAAGCCAAATCAATTACTTTAAAGTTTTAAGCACTTATTTCTCCGATTGACATCGCCTAACCAAAACTTTCATCAGAACCTTTTTTGTAGAGCATTTAGTAAGCTTTCTAATGGTATTGTTTCGTTTACCAAGATTCTCAACATTTTTCGAGATATTAAGGAAAATATACAGAGTTACCAAAACGTTTTATGTCTGTTAATAAAATATTTTATTCTAATCCTTCCTTAACTCCAAACGTAACCAAAATTTCAACATATTAGTTTTAATGATAGTAAAACATGCAGAAAATGTTTCAACTGAATCCCATGATTCTAAGTACCCAAACCAAAAACGGCATTCAAAAATTATTTTTTCAGTTTTCTCGAAAACGGTTAAAGCTATCGCCTTGAAAATGGTTCCATTCGTTTTCCTAGCCCAAGAAGCCTATAAAACGAGTACTTACAAGCTTATGAACTCAAAAACGTAAGCGTTACGATTTTTTTTGCGCGAATTTCGCCCAAAACGCCATCTTCCAGTAGGCGGATTTTGCTGGTTTACGAACTTGACCTTTCAAATTAGACGAAAGATTTTTGTACCAAATTTCATCAAAATCGGACCATTCGTCTGGAAGCTACAGAGCGAACAGACAAATATATATATATATATATATATATATATATATATATATATATATATATATATATATACACACACACACAAATTTGAACCACCGTTATTTTCGGTCTCTAGGGGTTCTGAAACGCGAAATTTTCTAGTCGGCACATCCGGATCGTTTCATTGTATCAACCTTATAAGCGGGGTTCCTCCCTATGGGGGAGGGAGGAACCGCGCTAAAACAGAGAGTGGTTCCATAAGAAATAGATTATAGCACCCCCAAGAAAAACACTCTCGGGCTTTAAGGTTCTTCCATCCATTTTGTAAAGAAGGATGTAATCCATCAACCTTAGAGGATAGCTGAGATCATTCTGAAATTGGCACCGCACAAAATACATCTTCAGGTTAGGTTTAAGGCTAAAATTGGATACGATAGAAGCGTTCCTCGAGTATATTTTTGGTTTTTCGACTGCTTTGGTCATTAGAACCATTTTCAGTTCTTTAATTGGACACGCACGGCTTTATTGGATGGCACGGCGCGCCTCGGCGTCGAATGGATCTAAAGTTAAGGATGTTGATGAAGAAGAACAAGTTCTTTAATTTCTAACAACCGATAACGCAATTTTTATCATCTTTATTTAAAACTATACCTTGATGAAACATTGTTTGGCTTTCGTTTTTAGCGCAGTTACTCCCTACCTCCATAGGGAGAACCCGCTTATGAGGTTAACCTCACGACGCAATCCGGAAGTGCCGACTAGAAACTTTCTCGTTTCTGACCCCATAGATCACGAAAATATAGGTGGTTCAAATTTGTGATATATATATATATATATATATATATATATATATATATATATATATATATATATGCTTGTCTGTTCGCTCTCTAGCAAGCTCAAAAATTGTAAGATTAGGATTAAATTTGGTACAAAAATCTGTCGTCTAATTTGAAAGGTCAAGTTCGTAACCCAGCAGAATCCGCACACTGAAAGATAGTGGCGTGTTTGGGGAAAAATAGTTTTTGGGGCGAAATTCGCGCAAAAAAATCGTAACGCTTACGTTTTTGAGTCCATATGCTTCCGGGTACTTGTTTTATAGGTTTCTTAACATAGGAAAACGAATGAAACCATTTTTAAGGCGATATCTGTAACCTTTTCTGAGAGGAATTAATGTTTTTGTAAGTCATTATTTTTTTAAGGGTACTTAGAATGTCGGGATTCAATTGAAATATTTTCTACATCTTTGAAATTAATCCCAACTAAGATGTTTAAATGTTGGTTATATTTGGAGTTAAGGAAGTATGCGAAAAAAAAATTTTTATTAATATACATGAAAAGTTTTCGGATCTTCATACATTTTTCGTACATATCTCGATAACGGTTGGGAAATCGTGGTAAGTGGAAGGTGGCCATTCGAGTGCTTTCTAAATTCTCTACAAAAAAGGTTCTCAAGGAATATTCGGTGGGGCAACATCAATCAGAGATATAAGTGATTAAAACTTAAAAAGTGTTTGTTTTGAAAGTGGGTTTCTCTCTGTTTATCTCACTTTTTAATTGATATTTTTTTTTTTTGTTTTAAATTGCATTTATCAGTAAAATTAGAATTGTAGTAAAATAAGCTAAGAAACGGTGAAAGGTATTGGTAATAACTTTAGAGTGGCTGTGGTAATCAAGATGGCTGTGTCTAATCATGATGGCGTATGCATAGTTTATGTTGAATTCTCCTATCTACATAACCTTCCTCATAGCCTCAAACTGAAGTTATCGTTATTTCTTATTTTATAGAAAGATTTAACCCACGACTGAATGGAATTTTATTCGCCATGAAGTACATATTTACAGTGGATTATAACAGTAAAACGAATTTGCTAGTAAATGAAGATTCTTAAAATGACAACGATTTTTTTTTTTTTTTTTTTTTTTTTTTTTTTTTTTTTTTTTTTTTTTTTTTTTTTTTTTTTTTTACTACTGTCAGTTTCCTGTGATTTGTGATGCTAATCTATTCTATTTCATCGAGATGTACGTAACCGCGCTAAAATGACGCAGATCCTGCGAGTCGGACTTTTTTTTATCTAATAGTTCCTTCGCTGGCCGTGAGTTTTAAGGCGTGAGCACTTAACACTCCGTGCCAAGAGTACTGGGTTCGATTCCCACTACGGTGTGGTGCCTTTTCTTTAGAAAAAATAAATGCGTCTACCCTATCCTGGCTAGAAAAGGGTGGTAACCTATAGATAACCCGTCCTAAAATTCTTAGGTAATAATAATGGGCGTTAAGTTTTAAATTAAATTAATAGTTATTTGAATTAATGGGATCCAAAGATAATGTATCAAGTCACAAGAAGTGCACTTTCTTTTTCTTTCATGTTTCATGTGTGCATAAAAATTAGGCTATATTTCTGCAGATTTTGTATTATTAACTGTATAAATTAATAAATACAAATTTCCTATTTCTATCTTTTGATTTTCTTTTAGTATTTCTTCTAATGGCTAAGTTTTAATACAATAATAATAATATAGTACAAAAAGCCAGAATTGCAGTGAACTAAACTACTGTTGTGTAACAAATAACAAACTAAATTATTTCTATCATAACTTAATTATAAGAACCCTTTCTATATCTCTTTAGCTACGGAGGTATTCAGAATTGTAATATGTTAAATGACGAATTATAGGATGAGTAAGTGATTTTGCTGCTTCAGATCCACCAGTGAAGATTATCACAACCCCCTTGATTTGTTCATTGTGCTCATACGTACATTCTCTATCAAAAAAATAACACTTAATTCAGTGTCATGTTTAAGAAACCATGTTAGTGTGAAACGGTTAGTAGTTTAATTTTGAATAACGATTAAATGAATTTTATTCGTTAAAATAAAAAACAATTATTCAGAATGTTGAACAGTAATGTAGCAATTTTTTAATTTACTTCTTATTTGAAAATATCAAATAAAATTTTTAACTCTAAAATAAAATCGTTCTCTGCCGATGAAAAAACACCATTCAGAACGATTCATGAAACCTTTATTTCTGTTCAAAGTGAATTATCATAAACCTTAATACTAAATTAGTAGAGACAAAATGGAGCGATATGCTCGTAAATCGTCATTATTTCGCGGATCTGATATCGTCTCTATCATGACAAACTATCGAATATGCAAAATCTTGTTTTTCAGATTCGAGACTTAGCTCTTGGATTGTGGACGATACGGCTTGTCGCAACTCCGTTAGAATAGCCTTTAATGCTTTAAATAAAGTATGGAATAAGAACATTTTTCAATATATTACTTCGTCAATGGAGAGAATATGTTCGTTCTCTAGTTTGCTCCGATTTGCATATTCGATAGTTCGACATAGTAGGGACGATATTGCTCCATTGTGCCGAAAATCGCAAAGAAATATGCAGCAAAAGTTCAGGCTTCTATTCATCTTTTTAATTAATTAATTCGTAAGCTCACTAGATCATAAATCAAAGGAAATTATAATTTAGTGGAATACACAGGTTTGACATTTGAATAAAAAAGTCATAGAAATACCTTAAAGAGGAAAACATAATACAGGTTGGCCCTTTACCTAAAAGAAAGAACAGCTATTAAAAACAGTAGAAAAACACTCAAAAATAACACATATGCAATTTAAAAATCTTTGGAGAGCATGCATTTTAAAATTTAATTGTATTAGGACAAAAGAATCAGAAATAAAGAAAGGAACGTAAAAATAATTAACAATAACTACAAGCAGCAATAACAAGGAAATATTTTTACAATTATAATAATATCACATGTCGAAAAAACTGTAAATGTAGAAAGAAATATTAAAAACAAATCTGACGAAATTAAATAAAAAATATAATGATATATTAATTCATTATAAAAGCACATTTATTGGTTTTGACTGGGAAATCAGAAAAACTAGATTCAAATAGATTTTTTTTTCTAAAACATCGAGGTATTATTTTAAAGCTTATTAAATAATGCAACTTTTAATGCGAAGGAAAACCTCTAAGTCTACAAATAGCGGATAAAGAAAACAGTCAATGATTTAACACTCCAATGGTCGCGCCATTGAAACTACCATTGGTTGTCGCCTCGTATCTGAGAGATATGCCTGAGTTTCAAGTCTCATTTACCGTAAATAACTTTATCTATTGTATTAAGAATGAACAAAAACTGTCCACAAGAGATTAATATATAAAAAAATTAGTAAATTTACCAAGAAAAAGTTATTTATTTAAATATGTGGATGAAAAGGGAAAGGGTATTAATTAATAATACAATCCAAGGTGAGGAATAACCCCTCAAAGTTCAACATATACTTTTATTATATAATACATGTATATGTTGAACTTTTAAGGGTTATTCCTCACCTTGCATTGTATTATATGTTATTTATTTATTATATGCAAACTTATATAGTTGAAATGTACAAATAACAAGTAGGTAGGAAATACTAGGGCAAATATTATTAATATTATGTAGTAATATACAACTTCAAAAAACGTCTTCTGTATCATCATCCACTTTACATCCATCTGGACAATATAATGTGCAATGATAGAGGCATAAATATTGGCCGCACCCCTTGCATTTATACTGGGTGAGCCTTGTAGTCTTGTTTGCCCAAAACATTTGGCATCGCTTTATAGTTTTGGTTCTCTCGGCTACAGTGCTATCTTTTTTACCCCTGTTTCTTCATCAATCGCTGCATCCATATTCATACTTGATATTATAAGTACGTTTATTTTGTTGTTGTTTTTATTTTGTGGTATTTATGACACCAATGTGCCCTCTTTTCTAAAAGTACAAATATGGTCGCGTGGTAACTATGAGATACAAAATAGTTTTGGTGGCTAGTTACTGCTTGGAGGAGCGTCAGGTCAGAATTGACCTATCAGCCACTACCTGCTCTAGGAATAGTAAAGGGTACAGCTAGACCCGCGCACTTGCGCCCCTTAGACAGTCTGCGTAAGATGCTGCGTGTCTGAGAGATCTGACACGACCATTGGAGTGTTAAGAAAACACTAATAACAAAAGTTCTCATCTGAATGGTCTTAAGTACAGCTCTTATATAACATGGTAATATTTCATCAAAGGGTTTTTCTTATACGAAATGTATTGCAGATTCTACATATGTGGTGGTTATTTACAATAAATTAGTCACAGAAAACACAGATTTTAATAAATCAAACCCAATAGTTTGTAAATAGACATCGTTTTAAGTACCTTTGCTACATTTTCAGATAGGACGTTCAATTCTGCGTAACTGAACTACATACAATTGACGTGCCGAATAAACTCATGGCATCTTAAATAGACCCTGTATGTATATATATGTGTATGTACGTATGTATGTTTGTATGTGTGTGTGTGTGTGTGTGTGTGTGTGTGTGTGTGTGTGTGTGTGTGTGTGTGTGTGTGTGTGTGTGTGTGTGTGTGTGTGTGTGTATATATATATATATATATATATATATATATATATATATAAATGTATAACATCAGAAAAGCTTCAGTATTGTCCAAAAAAAATAAGAGGATATAAAATCCTTCGTGGTAAGGAATCCGTTAAGTTGAGGCCTAGACGAAGCCTATCCCCAACATATCTAAGATTTGAACAGAAACCCTATATGAAGGACAATAGGCACCTTCTGAGTGAGGCATTGTTTAGTGCCTCGTCTTGAGAGACAATGCCTTCGAGACCGGGTCAATCTTCCTCAGGGGAGAAAGTGAGGTCTAACACATTCACTATTAGCACAGGTCGTCTTGCTAAACTTATTCTATGCCAATTAAGAAACAGGTTACACAGCATTCAAAGTATTCAATAGGCTTATTCAGTCAATTTATTATGAAATAGTCCTAAATGCATTTGTAGAATGCCTATAACATACCTAATATTATATGAAAGCCAAACCGGATAAATAATAAAGGAATAAAAGAAAAAAAAACATAGATAAACACTAAAGAATCAATTAGGTACTAGGAAAAACCCGAGGAGAGAATTTAGCAATTTGTTGATCAAATACAACAAAAACATCTCACCAAACAAATAGTTGTATAAACTCTACAACCCATATAAAGTCATATCAAAACAGAGGCGCTCATATTGGGAGCTTTGCCAACCATTTTCAGGAAAAGTTGAAAGATCTAGACTTTTAATTTTGATCACTTTATAAAGACGAATCGAGTAAAAAAAGAAAGAAAAGAAAATTGACGTCAGTGTGCTATAAAAAAATGAAAACAATGTATTCCACATTTCGTATATTTTGTCAAATATCTTCAAAAAGGGTTACAAAATTGTAAGGAAAAGATTTTTGGAAAACCTAGTAAATGACAAGTTAGACTCAAGCATAAATGTCGATAAGAGACTGTATCTTAAAAATACAATTTTCTATTATTAGAATGGAGATAATAAAAAAATTATTTATTTGCTAAATGTTCTTTGTGAATAAAAATTTGCTCTTATACTTCTTCTTATTGATTATTCTCGAGGTAATCAGTAAATTATGTTTTGATTTCACAGATGTAGCGAAATTGATCATTTCTTCCTCTCCTCATATCCCAGCTGAAACCTTCAATTACAAGCCGAAACATTTTCAATAAAAACTCATATTTATATGTATTAACTATTAATACGGCCTTGGCAATGTCAACGGTCGACAGTTTTAATGGACTTGTAAATAATTTTTATGTGTTATATCAAGATTAATAACTATTATTAATTAATCTACACTGGAGATATTTACATTATAATTCTGTTCAATGAGAGGTTTACATAGATTAATGAAATGGGATGGATCAGTAACCACGGATTGGATAACAGAATGTAATATGAACTAGACTAGGAATTCGGATTCATTACTGAGTAGTGTTATATTACTCGTTTTAGAAACCTAAATCCTTTCTATATAATTTCGTTTGGACGACCGTACAGTATAAACAAACTAATTTAAGTCATTCTCTAATTATTTATGAAACCGCTATTTAGATAATCAAATAGTTCTAAGATAAATATTAATAATTATTGTCATTAAATGTTTCTTATGTATTTATGTAAAAGTTCATTACAATTTGCTTATATATATATATATATATATATATATATATATATATATATATATTTAGCCGATGTGTATAGAAAAAAAAAAATATGAGGATGCAGAGAAGGTATACCCTATGATCGACTCTTTGCTTATGAACTCGACAATCAAATACCGAGGTTTTTCGTCGGAAGCGGGGAGAGGAAGGAAAGACGATAAAAAATACATAAATACGCTTAACAAAATAAAATAATAAAGAGATGTAACCAAATTGAACTAACTGACAATGATAAGTGGATAAAAGGTTCAGTGACCTAACCGCCCACACTGGTGATGCTGGCCCCTCCTATCCCAATATTTGTTACCGCTCATGGCTGATGGTTTCCTTACAGTCTTAATGTACAAAACTAACGTGATTATTCAATATAAATAAATAAGCTTTTTTCAAATTTCAAAAAATATCAAAACGATTATAAAAGAATTATATAAGTCTAATAAAATGATACAATTATATAAATATATATTATAATACATATATATTTATATAATACATATATATGTATATATTTTGCAACATGAATAAGACAGATTCTAATGTTTATTTTTGGGAATTTTAGACTTCCATCACTTGGTTTCATCACGGCTATTCCTTTCATCAACTCTTCACAAAATTCAACTCTCTGCTACAATGCAACTGTCCATGGGATTTCTCTCTTCATCAGCCTCCGATTTCGTTTACCTGAGTCCACTCTCTGCGGTCCTGTGCTGCCCGACATTCATTTGTTGCAGATGGCCACAATCTCTAGTCTTCGTGATTTTTTGTTTAGATGACTAGTTTTCAAATAAGTTACAAAAGCACCATTCTTTCATGTATCTGTCTTTTTTATAGGATCTGATCCTGGTGTAAACCAGGAGTGATAATAAATGTATAATAAGAGCAATAATTCAATAAAGTCTGAAAGCTAAAAACCAATTACAAATTGAAACAACTAAATTACAAATTGAGAAAAAATCGCCACTATGGTTGGCAAGGCTTAAAAAGAAAAATAAATATTTGTTGTGACCTATGGATCAGTAAACGGGGACATTTCCCCTCCTACACGTTCCCAGATTGTGTCATCGGCTGAACATCATATGTCGGTTTCCATGGAATATGAAGGAACAAAAATGTTGAAAGAGTAGATCTAGTCTGAATCCTTAGGATTGATTAAATCGTCAAGAGATTATTGTAAATTCAAGCTCAAACCTATCCAAAATGTTGTAGCACAAATTATCTAGAAACAAGGACCGAAATAAAAATTAAATTTTTCCTAAAAATTATGACAAAAAAATTACTTCATAATTTATATTTTTAAAATTAATGAATAACTGTTATGAAATAATTTTTATTTTTAAGTGTTTAAAATAAAAATTATTAAAAATTAAAAAAAAAATAATAATAATAGTAATATAACAATTACGATGGAATGTTTATTTTTATTTCCCAATAATAAAAATTAAAGGTTAAGTGAAACTCATTTATTAAATATCTCTTATCCTCGCAACAAATAAATATATACTTAATTTGGAACCTTTTGTTTATTAGAAGTTATTTGTTCATGTCAGTGAATCAAAGTTCGTCTAAATCCAATTGATTTGTATGAGTATATATTGTATATTCTAGAATTTGTTTTTGTGTATTACTTTTTTTTTTGTTTTCGTTTCTATTCATTATTATCGCTATGTGTGCGAGCTCTTAAAATCAATAAATCTATTCATTATGGCACTAATATTTTTTTTATTTTATTCAAAATAATGTTTAAAGTTAAAATAATAAAAAATTGTTATTAAAAATTTTTATATAAAAAAAATTTGAAATAAAAGTATTAAAATAATTTTTATTTTTAAGTTTTTGAAATAAACATTATTAGACAATTTCTTTAAAAAAATAATATAAAATATAAATTACGATGAAATTTTTCCCGTGCTTCACCACGGCCGATTAGTATTTTTTATATTGAGTTAAATAAGATATGATCAAAATTAACGGTACTAAGTAATTTTGTACAGCTCATTATTATTAGTTACCCAGGAAACACCATGTGGAGGTAACCGTGCTTGTTTCCGTTGGAGAGTAAAAAAAAAAAAAAAAAAAAAAAAAAAAAAAAAAAAAAAAAAAAAAAAAAAAAAAAAAAAAAAAAAAAAAGAAATACAACAACCGCTTAAAAAGTTAGGTAAACAGACAAATACACGTTGAAAAGCATAAAAATAACAAGTTTGAAGTTTTAAGCACTTATCTCTTCGATTGACATCGCCCCACCGACCATTACAACAGAATCTTATTGTAGAGAATTTAGTAACCTTTCGAATAGCCGCCTTCCACTTACTACGAGTTTCCAACCGTTTCCGAGATATTTTAGAAAATATACTGAGATCCGAAAACTTTGTATCACCATTCATACATTTTTTTTCCATATACTTCGTTTCTGAATACCCAAACAGAAAATTAGTTTTGAAAAGTATTTCTATCAATTTTTCTGGTAAATGGCTACAGAACTCGCTTAAAAAATGGTTTCATTCGTTTTCCGAATGATTTTTACCACCAAAAAAATGAATTGATATTATTTTATTGATTTAAGAATACTTAACAGCAAAATCCCAGAGTTTTTCTTTTAAAATCTAATAGTTTATACTTTTAAGAATGTAGCCATGAAAAAAGAACTTGATTTTATGGAGCGCCTTTTATTTTTATCGATTTTTGAAATTTTTATGTTTTTAATTTATTTTAAATTAAAATTATTGTTTTAAATAAATATACTTAGCAACCAGAAAAATAACAGATAGTATATATATTTTTTCCATATTCAAAATATTATTGTGACCATTTTGGTGAAAATCCCATTGAGATATCATTAAAATTAACAGAGTAATGATTTTTTTAGTAAATGAAAGTCGCTTTGACTTAAAACGTCGGTAACAGCAAAAGAGAGTTTTATAGACAACTTTAAAAATTCATAACTCAAAAAGTACTGAAGATATCTAACTAAAATTTGGAATATATCATTAGAATGACCATTTCAACAAATAAAAAAAGTTTCAGGCAATTCTGAGGACATGGGTTTCATTTCACTATTTAGCTGGATGATTTGAAATGGACTGACCCAATAGAGAAATGATGATGTTTTTCTTTAACATTACATTATTAGATAGTATTTATAATTAAAATGTTGGCAAATAATTTTAAAATTCTGATTGTGTAATTGAAGAGAAGAATAGTATAGAGCTTTCCCTGCCATTGCCCTGATAGTTTGACCCGGCTGGCATGATCGTGAGCGCCATCAGTGAAAGTTCTATTGATAGCTATTCAACACTTGCACCATCGGCTTTTCATCCAACCTCGGGGAAATCTATATACGTTCAACCGGTATGAAACAGAAGCTCCATCAGGAAAGTTGAAATTCTTTCAAAGGTAACGGTGAACCCTAACAACTAAAGTAAACAATGCATCTTTTAGCGCGGTTCCTCCCTCCCCCATAGGGAGGAACCCCGCTTATAAGGTTGATACAATGAAACAATCCGGAAGTGCCGACAAGAAAATTTCGCGTTTCAGAACCCCTAGAGACCGAAAATAACGGTGGTTCAAATTTGTATATATATATATATATATATATATATATATATATATATTTATTTATATATATATATATATATATATATATATATATATATATATATATATATATATATATATTTGTCTGTTCGCTCATTTCTGGCTTCCCTGATGGTCCGATTTTGATGAAATTTGGTACAAAAATCTGTCGTCCAATTTGAAAGGTCAAGTTCGTTAACCAGCAAAATCCGCCCACTGGAAGATGGCGTTTGGGGCGAAATTCGCGCAAAAAAATCGTAACGCTTACGTTTTTGAGTTCATAAGCTTGTAAGTACTCTTTTTATAGGCTTCTTGGGCTAGGAAAACGAATGGAACCATTTTCAAGGCGATAGCTTTAACCGTTTTCGAGAAACCCAAAAAAATAATTTTTGAATGCCGTTTTTGGTTTGGGTACTTAGAATCATGGGATTCAGTTGAAACATTTACTGCATGTTTTACTTTCATTAAAACTAATATGTTGAAATTTTGGTTGCGTTTGGAGTTAAGGAAGGGTTAGAATAAAATATTTTATTAACAGACATAAAAAAGTTTTGGTAACTTTGTATACTTCCTTAATATCTCGAAAAAGGTTGAGAATTTGGGAAACGGAAGAATACCCAAAGTAGTGATAACAGATGTTTCTCCGAAGATCCTCCCGGTTTCCTCAGAGTTTATTTTGAAACCGAATATTAGTTCTGTCAGGGTTCCCTTAATTATATGGGGGGGGGGGGGGGGGGTCGTAGTCGTAGTAGGTATTTCTAAAGTTTGTACCGATAGGTCGACCCTTGCAGTGAAACCTGGTTCAGTCAATCAAATCATTTTCTAGTTCTGCATTTTTCTCTCTTTACGATTAAAACCGAAGACTTGAACATCCTCGTTTCGATTTAACATCCTCGTTTCGGCCTAAAAACTTAAAACCAAATGTTTTCGAGTGTGTAGAACTTAAATCTGAAGTCATTTTGTTTTTATCTTGTCGGGATTTTTGGGCAACGAGGTAAATGCCTAAAATTTCAGGTTTTATATTTTGTGGGTGGGAGGTATAATTTCTTTTTGTTTTTCTTGCACTGAATCCCATGAAATCCCACGTCACTCTGGTTGATAATTTCGGAGCCTTTTGAGTGACAATTTTTCAATTCTTTTATTTTACATAATAGACATACTTACATAAAAAAAATTTACACCATTAAATCAAAATAGAAGAAAAGGTCAGAGGAAGCAAAACATTCCTGAACGAAAGAAAAAGCAATTTTTTTCTCAATCTAATAATAAAAATATATAATGGGAAACGTTTTTGAAAAAACAGTATTGCTTCATTCATTGAATCCTACTTAATTTTTACTCTACTTCCATCAGCATGTCCTCTGAACTTACTTCTGGGAATCCCTGAATACTTTATTCTGAGCGTCTTGCGATTCTTCTGAGAATATCTCTAGATAGGGACTATTTAGGCGTTATAACGCTTTCCATGATTTTTTCCCGTGGATTAAAACTTTATGAACAGTAACTGGCACGTAGAGCCAAATCAAACCAAATTTGGACGGTCGGTAAAGGCTCCAAAGTTACAAATTTGCTTTCAATCGGGGTATTTTAACGTGTACTGGGCTTGACATTATATGCAAGAAAATTATAATGTAATGTTTATTTTGAGAGCCATTTCTTACAAGTATCATCTAAGATAATACAATAGTCATTTATAAGGTTAGAAAAAGGAGTCTCTCTTCTTTAGAAATTACGTAAATATTGCATTATCTCAAGGGAGATATTGAATTCCAAAACGTTACGTAAAGTTTTTGCTTACAAATTCGTAAACCTTGGGGTGCTGATTTTAAATCTGCTATTATGTTTGGTGTGAAAAATGTATAATGCTAGTTTACTTAAAAACTAATATTTTTAAATTTATTTGGCGAAATATAAAGTATTTTTTAACGATTGTATTTTATCTACTCTCTAAAACAAACGAATTGGTGAAAAAATCATGTCGACATCATTTTCTAAACTCGTTAAATAAAATAAAGCATCTTTAACCTATTTTATTTTATTTCTCGGCCCCTAAGGCGCATTGAACGAAACTCTCGGACACATTTCGACTATTTTTCGATGCAGAATAACCAGACAAAAAATAGACCAAATCGGTAACCCCACCACTGTGTCCTCCTTGTGAGCTATTCGGCGATGAAGCTGTTGCCGCTATATGCCACTACTTGTTCAAACATGAATAGGGTTCCTGAGCCCGGCGGATCTGGGCGTATAAAATGTTTACGTATATCTCTTACTTAGGTATATATCTTACTATATCTCTTATCAGATCCCCGACAACTCGCCCCACACTCTTTTATTTTCCTTTTCCTTTTAACTACACCTATTTTTATCACAAAAGGTGTATAAAAAAACTCAAAAAAGTGCTGCTTTAAGAATTTGGTTTATTTTTTTCAGAAGCGTACAATGACCAAAAAAGTCCGACTCGCAGGAACTGCAGCATCATAGCGCGGTTCCGTTCATGTCCCTAGTGCCATTTGATAGGCTTAGAAAAGAAATAAACTTTTTTTTTTATATATATCTCGTGAAAATTGTCAAAATCCTCTCGCACATCTCGAATAAAAGTGATATTAAGGCGTCAGGGACACCGACAGTAGCTAACTTACACAGAAGTGGAAATTACAGAATCTGGCTCTCATTCTAAAGCAAATCTCTATAAATCAATACAAAATATGCCTAATAAAGCCTTTCTAGAGGATACAGAAGCATGGGCGTATATGAGAGGGGGGCTGAGGGGGCTGCAGCCCCTCCCGAAATTTTGAATTGATGATAATAACTTCTCGTAAAACCCTTAAAAATAAATTAAATAAGATCACTTAGTTCATAAAACATATTTTATTTTACGTGTAATAGCGTTTTAGTTGCCTAAAACTATTCCAAGCTCTAAATATTTAGTATTCCACACCCTGGAAATGGTCTCAGCCCCCCCCCCCGAAATTGTTTTTATATACTCCCATGTACAGAAGGATCAAGAAGAAGTACACAAGATTGAGTAGAATACCCTGCCTAATGTAGCCTATATAGAATAATATGCCGAATAAAACCTATCTAGTAAATACACAAGGACAAATAAAAGTCTTGACGAATAACAAGTGAAGAAAAAAAAATTTATTTAACAAAATAAAAGAAACAACTACAATAGAATAATATACCTAATAAAGTCTATGGTGTAGGCACAAATGGATCAAAAACATGACTTGTGGAATATTTTTTTTTTTCTAATTAAATACTTTTTATCAATATTTAGTATATAACCCTTGTTGAAAACTATTGATTGCTAATTGATGAATCGGTTTACAACTAAGTAGTCTTTATGAATATTTAGTATATAACCTATGTTTGGATCTGTGTTTTTGGGGTGGTCTCCGCCTAGGCTTTGTATTTGTGTCGGCAGATACCTGGGGTATATTTACAGCTCTTGAGGATTAACTCTTGGCAGGTAAATTTCCTGCGGCCCCCCTGTTTCTAGGGCATTGAACTGCGATATTCGGTCATAGTATCTAACCGTTGTGAAGTTTATTTTTTGGATTTAGGACTTAATATACATATGTAGACTAAATCATAGCAAGAAGTAATCCTCCGTCGTCGGCTCTTAACTATGTAGACTCGCTAATGTTATCCAATCATAGACACATCGTATTTAAAATCCACAGCAAAAACACGACATTTCATCAGAATCCCCTGCTGAATAAAACTTATATAGAATAATATGCAAAATAAAGCCTATCTAGTGGATAAAAATACAGGAAAAAAGCCGTTCGTGGTGGTAGAAAATCTTAAAAGTATTACGCTCAGAAATCTCCGAAATATTGTCACTAATTTTACGTATCCTGTTTTATAGCCAAATAGATTTATATTCTATAATCAATAAGAAAAACCTACTAACAATAAAAAACTATGGGTAACAGATGAAAATAGGGAATACCAAGAATAATTCTAAAGAACGAAATCAACACCAGTACTGTAATCTAGATATTCATAAGGCATCTTCGAATTCTAACAAACAAAATATTGATTCTAAATATACGTATCCTGTTTTATTGACAAATACATTTGACTACTATAAGCAATTAAAAACACTAGGGAATATGCCAAAGAACTCGGAGTAGGAGCCTCGACAGTGTCAAGACATTTGAAGGAAATCGACAAATCCAAAACTGACATTTCATACGGTACAGCCTGATGTATTTTTAACAATGAATTGTTTTTCTTATTTTAATTAATCTGTTTTATTGTCAAATACATTATCCAACTTTAAGCAATTAAAAAATAACAAGGAATAAAAACAAACAAAAAGAACCGTTCGAATAAACGAAATCAATTACTTCAAAGTTTAAGCACTTATTTCTCCGATTGACATAGCCTAATCAAAAATTGTTTCAGAACCTTTTTTTGTAGAACATTTAGTAAGCTTTCGCATGGTAACCATCCGTTTACCAATATTCCTAACCGTCTTCGAGATATTAGGGAATGTATACGAAGTTCCCAAAACATTTCATGTCTAATATTTTAATAAAATATTTTATTCTAATCCTTCCTTAGCTCCAAACGTAACCAAAATTTTAACATACTAGTGTTGATGAAATTCAAACATGCAGAAAATGTTTCAACTGAATCCCATAATTTTAAGTATCAAATTCAAAGACAAAAAGAACAGTTCGAATAAGCGAAATCAATTACTTTAAAGTTTTAAGCACTTATTTCTCCGATTGACATCGCCTAATCAAAACTTTCATTAGAACCTTTTTTGTAAAGCATTTAGTAAGATTTCTAATGGTATTCTTCCGTTTCCCAAATTCTCAACCTTTTTCGAGATATTAAGGAAAGTATACAAAGTTACCAAAACTTTTTTATGTCTGTTAATAAAATATTTTATTCTAACCCTTCCTTAACTCCAAACGCAACCAAAATTTCAACATATTAGTTTTAATGAAAGTAGAACATGCAGTAAATGTTTCAACTGAATCCCATGATTCTAAGTACCCAAACCAAAAACGGCATTCAAAAATTATTTTTTTATTATAAATTATCTTCCAGTGGGCGGATTTTGCTGGTTAACGAACTTGACCTTTCAAATTGGACGACAGATTTTTGTACCAAATTTCATCAAAATCGGACCATCAGGAAAGCCAGAAATGAGCGAACAGACAAATATATATATATATATATATATATATATATATATATATATATATATATATATATATAAATTTGAACCACCGTTATTTTCGGTCTCTAGGGGTTCTGAAACGCGAAATTTTCTTGTCAGCACTTCCGGATTGTTTCATTGTATCAACCTTATAAGCGGGGTTCCTCCCTATGGGGGAGGGAGGAACCGCGCTAAAAAGTTCAAAAATATTTGCAGGTGAAAATAAAAGTATGCTTCTATGACACATCATTCACGAGTTGAACACAGAAATACGGTGCATCCTAAGAAATTCGTGGGGAAAAGTTAAATGTATAGGGTATTACGAGTATTTTTAATTGGACCAACTTCTATTTTTAATTCGATTTAAACAGGCATTTCACTATGGAAAGCGTTTCTTTAGTGGGTGCCGACGTTAAAAAAAGGAATATTCTCCTAAATGTGTACTATTTCCCCAATAACAACACAAAACCAAAGCTGCAATCATAGATTACATCATCTATTGATTTCATATCTTTAATGTAAAGAGTTATAATTGTGTTAATCTTGAAACGTGCAATAGCTTCCAAAAGAGTATTATACCAACGATGACCTATAGCCTTTAATGATTGTCTGAAGACATTTAACGCTTGTCTCAATTTCTGTCCTTCGTTTCGGTCTACCAAGTCTAGTAGACAAGACGTATGGCTGTAAGCCGTACTCTACATGATTTCTCCCTTTCACTATGTGCTATTTCGTAATTTCCCAGGGAAGAGCTGGGGATTGAGCAAAGAGAGCTTACGGTTCAACTCGTGACGGCATCTGATTCATAGTTACAACGCTATGTCCGAGTAGTTTACCAGCTTCCTCAAATCTAATTATAATATTGGGTGGTTCGGAAAATTCGTAGAGAAATACTCAAGAACGTAGGATACCTTTTCATTTCATGTTCTGTAGTGTGACATTTCTTCTGCATAATCGTTTGGAGAGAACTGAAAAGGTGGTACCCTGAAAACGTGATGTAAGGTGAGTAGGGTACATGGGCGTATTTAAGGGGGGGGGCTCAGGGGGCCGCACTTCCTCCCCCGACATTTTAATTTAATCTGTAAAAATGTGTCATAAGAACCTTAAAAATAAATTAAAGAAGATCACTTACTCAGAATCATTTTTTTTTTCGTGTAATAGCATGTTAGATGGCTAACTATTCAAAGTTCTAGATTGTTAGTATTCCATACCCCCAAATGTTCCCAGCCCCCCCCCCCCGAAATTATTTCCTATATACGCCCATGGTAGTGTGGGCGAGTTAATACCTCTTACCCTTAATTCTTACCAACTTACCTATTAGTAGGCCTATTAGTTCTTCCCAACTTACAACTGAGACGTACGTCCCAGCATTGACATAATGGGAAATGACGCTTTTAGTATTTGATTGACATAATGGGATATAACGCTTTTAGTATTTGTCGAGTGTAGCCGTTTTAATTTAATTTTCATCTCCAGTATATCTTATAGGGAATAGTTAACATCTCTCAATAGTGGTAATTTGGTTTAGTGAAGGCAGCTCAAAATGTATGAGCTCCTCCTAGTCTCACCGAATACTATGAATAATCTGACAATCCCCACACCGGCGTTGGAAGTTGCTAGCGGCAATGGTCCAGGAAATCCCTATGCATTTTTCCGCCTTGTGTTTTCTTACATAATCCATTTTTCGTACAAACAGCCTTTGCATTTGTTCTGTTGAAAAAATTAAGATAAAATATGATTTTTAAAATCTTCACCGGGCAACCGAATACATAAAAATAATGATAATGACGATTAAATAGTGAATTGGAAATATCAACTATTTAAAACCCAATTACGAGGTAGCTGATATGATATATATATATATATATATATATATATATATATATATATGTGTAGTTGGTCGAGTGCTTTAATCATCTGCACTTTACTTATATTGTGCAGACTTTTAAAATTGTAGAGAAATCATTGTAAATGTAAATGGACTATTGTTTAAATAAATATCATAGAAGAATGATTCTCATGTAATATTCGATAGAACGACAGTAGACGGAGACATCAGTTCTTAAAATTTCGAAAGCGACGGTTTAGTTCTTTATCACTTTAAACTTTAAGTATGTTAATCAACTACAACAAAAATGAAAAATGAACTTCTTTATAGGTTTTTTCTTGTTTTGTTTTTGTTCGTCTGTGCTAAGAAATAAAGGGTCCGAGGATGACGGGCCCATTGATGTAGAGTCGGCCAAAATTCGTATAAAATGGTTCCCTTGAGACACATTGAAACTTTTTTCGGAGTCAAGAATCTCGCCTTTCTTGCAGATTTCACTCGAGAATGAATTTTGTTTTTATGTTTAAAAGAAAAATTGGTTTCTAGATTTAAGTTGACTGCTGAAAATTAAAATTTTAAATGTTTCTTTTCTAAGATGGAGAAGCTCTTGTGAGACAGGCATTATATGAGACCTTTTCTAAAAACAAGAAATGTTCCGTTTCTCTAAGAATACCACGTTTCTTATGAAAAGTACAGAAATTGAGACGACATTAAATAAATTAATTACAATACAGAAATTGAGGGAGAGAGAAGGCTATATCCGCTGACTATAGTCAATATCTTTCTGCTAATGAACAGGTTAAGACCTCACTGTTCTTTGAGATTAAATTTCAACAGATATTTATATCTGTTTAACCTTAAAATTTCGTAAAATTAAATCAAAAAGTATCTAACAATAAGGGTTGTAAGCCTAGACATTAGGATTGTTTAGAAACATTCCAAGATGACGCAGTTCCTACGATTCGGACTTTTATTTTACATTTTTCTGACATTTTTCTTTATGTTTTACCGTGATTTATTGTGATTGGAAGCACCTCGAACGTTAGGTTAATCATAAACTGCAAGAGGACGAGTCATTCAAAATTTTATATACCTGTATGTCTATTTTCGCTTGAGATCAATAATCAAATAATGCCACCGAAATATGAAACGCGACAGTTTCCTGCTTAGTGAACAGTAGGATAACAGATTACATGACACCATATAATGCATATTCAACTCGATTCAGTTCTTATTCGTTTTCTCCTGTTAAGGCTTAACCATACCGCCCGGATATATTTAGGAGCACTGAGATCAAATTACTAAGACAATAAAAAATGCAGCAATCAAAAAAGAAAAGTAATTTAATACTCTAGTTTTTCACAAGTTTTTTGAACTCACAATCATACTCATATTTCAAAATTCCCATCCCAAAAAAACACTTTAGAGAATAGCTGATTCTGGTTCGTTTCAAATGCTACATAGGATGGTTAAAAATAAAAAAATAGGAGTCGAAGGGCAAAGATAATTTGGTCTCGATGGGAGTTTCAACCACCCCCCCCCCTCCTCGATTGATATTTCAGGATATCTAACTCATACAAACTTGTAAATTGCATGCGTTTGCGATGGGGATGTTGTAATCCGAGTTTCGTTGTCAAAGAGCAAAAATAATAAATACCGTGGAAATACTGTTGTTTGTTGTTTATAGTTTGTAGGATTGATCAATAAGTGAAGAAATATTGAAAACATTCTTTAATGAGCTTAAACTTAATAGATACATTCTTGCGGAATGTCCTAAAAGACCAAAATTTATTAAGAAATTAGTTCAGCAATAACCAAACTAAATCCCTCTCTCAGAAAGAAAGGTCAAGAAAATATTACATACTTTCTGATCGGGGCATTTCAGCTTCTGAATCCTGTCCTAAAAATTAACACCTTGGAGAGTGTCAGGCACTGAATGTATTAACACTAGATTTACCAGACCTGGTACTGTATAACTGTCAATAACAAATAATATATTTGTTACTAATATATATATATATATATATATATATATATATATATATATATATATATATATATACATATAATGTAACATTAAGTTCATTAAATGTTTTCTCTACTTATAGCTACAAAATTCATAAGGTCATTTGAGAAAGCAAATGTTAGTAGGGACATTGAATTGAAATTGCACGACTACTCAAAATGTCTGGTCTGGTAAATCTAGTGTTAAATAAAGATATGAATAATACGTTAACGATTTAAAAAAAAAAAAAAAAAAAAAAAAAAAAAAAAAAAAAAAAAAAAAGAGCTTGCGAGGAGAAATTGATGAAACTAACGCAAAGAAGAAAGTGCTCATTTCAATTCAGGACCTTGGAAGAGTAAGGGAGAATGAAAAAAATCGTTTTTTTTTTAATTTTTATTTTAATTTCTGATTCAAAAAGATGTAGGTAACATGACGCTTCGTCTTGTTTCACTGGTTCGTCTTTAGTGCTCTCACAGTTTCAAGTTAAAGTATATAGCAGCATCATCATGAAAAATTCAATGTCTAATTTCAAGGACGAATCCCGGGACCTTCCTCCTATCATTTTGTTACCCACAACTCGTACAAATTATAATTAAAACATTGAATTTCAATTGCATAGTTTTTCAATCAGATTGTTGAAACAGCATTCCATAGAGTACATTCGCCTTTCCTATCCTGAAGCGCTTCTAGAACTTGAACATCGATTTCCCAAAATTCGGAATTCGTGATTTTCCCATACTATTCTAAGGTCCGAAATTGTCAATTTGTGGAATTAAAATCAACAGCAAGATTTCTTCTTTTCGTTTTTGACAAGTAATAGTAACGTAGGCGAAACCTGATGCAAATTCTGAGTGAAAGTGTAGTAGGACCGAGTAATGTATGTTTCCAATGCAACGAATATTTCTAACAGCACAGTATAAGCGACCGTGCCCTTTACTGTGTAAGATTCATTTTACGTCGAGAAGTACAGCCAGTATTATTTTCAAGTAATTTACTATAATTTTCCGAGAACATGTCTATCATTTTCTCTATCTTAATTGCTGCTTTCAGTTTTCTCTGTAAGGCTGTCCGCCATCAATGCCTTCCCTCGCTTTTCGTGTCCCGATTTTCAATAAACAGTAAAGAGTTTTTTCATGACCTGTGCTTTGTTAAGTATTTTGGTTAGTCTTCAGCGAGGAGAGTAGACATCTGAAAACGCATGTAGTGTAATGTATGGAACAGAGTTGTGCAAGTGCATTCAGATACATTTTAGCGAATGGTTTTCAACTAATCTATTAGATAGTGATTAGGTTGTGCCTTCGTTAGGATTAATATTATATATAAATATATGCCTAGAAATAAATTTCAGCTACCGTTATTTTCGTAATCTATGGACCTTAAACGTACAAGTTTCTATTCAGCACTTCCGGATGAGGTCAACTTCATAAGCGAGGTTCCACCCTCTGGGAAAGGTAGGAAACGCACTAAAAATGACTAACATCTCGCTTGAATTTGAGGAATGTTCTCTGCTCTAAAGAGCATTTATAGACTTTCTGTGTCAAGGTGAGGGTGTCATTAATTCTACTTGGGCCAGATTACTAAGCATCCCTGCTATGTCTGATAATCCCTTCATAAATCATAGCTATGTTTTTATTATTTTTGTTTGCTGATAAAATTAGGTTGTTTTTGTATTCACTCTCTTTCTCCTCCCTCCTTACTTACTAAAGAATATTATTTACTAATAGATATGCGCGTATTTCAAACACACATAAAAATATTTGTATATATATATATATATATATATATATATATATATATATATATATATATATATATATATATAGGGAGAGAGAGAGAGAGAAAGGAGAAAGAGCACATACACAGGATAGAACGTAATCTATATTAGATCTCATTATATTGCAGGGATTTCTAAAAATTGCCCCAAATTTTTCACCGAATTTCTATATAAAATAGGTAGAAAATCAATGAAGTAAATAAACTGTCACAAACTGGTCGTTGCACTCAAATATCACTACCAATCGTGGGAAGAGCAATTTTAATAAAACTACTACTACGTGGGAGGATTTTTATTTTATTGACCTTCTGCCTATATGAAAATTTTGAAGTTATTTATTGGAATAATTGAAAGAGATTTTGGGATTCTTGAAGAAAAAACTACTTTGTTAGTCATTCGAATTGAGATTTTAAACCCTCTCCTTCTGAACCATTTATTAAATAGCTTTATTTGTGTTTGTTATTGTAGAGCTATATTTTTAAGGATATGCCACCACATAATAACACTGTCACTAGTAAGCAATATATATGCATGGAGTAAAAATTTGACGCTCCTTTAATACCTAATGAAAATAATGTTCGTCAAAGGAAACCGCCTTGAGAAAGGCCCTCATCCTAAGTATAAATATCAGATTATTATCGCTCCGTTCTGATGATGTACGATTTTAATAGAAGTTGATGATAAGTACAAGCCTATTAAAACAGAGTCCATTTTTCTGGCTTGTTTTTAGAATATGTCTTCTCCTAATCGGGTCAAAAGCATTCAAATGATCCAGAAAGATAGCAATTACTTTTTTCAACAGACTTGAAAAGATCAATGATATCCGTTTATACTAATTAGTATTACATTAATTTCCCCCTTCGGAATCCACTGAACCTCAGAGCAAGTTTAAAATACCAACATAACCTGTTTGATGCCAATTGTTCAAGGGTCTTGTACAGTACTTAGGTTAGCGAAATTGGGCAGTAACTTGATACTTCGTCAGCTTCCTTTTCCTTTAATATATATAGCCATTATTATAACTTTTCAGCATAATAGTGGAAATTTTGAAAAGGATTAATACATTTTGTTGAGTTAAATTTTTGTATGCATCTTATTTGCAAAGAATACGAATTTCTAGTTCCTATTTGTAATACTACTGAAGCTGAAAAGCCATCAGAATTCATTGACTTAAATAATCTTATTACTTCTTAATAAATGATTAGAAGGGTTGCTGGATTTCGTTCAGTTATTCTATTAGAATTGAATCTACATAAATGTTTAGATTAACAATTCGCAACCGTACTTTACATTACATGCTGGGACATGTTGAAAGAATGCCACAAGACAGAATGCCGAGCAAAATGTTGCATGGTAAGGTGATTGGAAGAAAGAGGAGGATCGCCCGACCACGAAGAAGATGGTAGGATATGTAGAGGAGGACCAGAGTAGGCTGGTTGTGACAGGATGGAGAAACAAAGCAACCGATAAAGCTACTTGGAGTCTCATTGTCAAGGAAGCCAAGGCCCACTCCGGGCTGCAGAGCTACGTAAGAAGAAGAAGAATTTACATTACATGGAATAATGCGGAGAATTGCCTGTTTTTAATATTATTTATTTTATTTTTTTCTATGATTGTAATTATTATTTTTACCTAATCATGATTGGTAGGATTCTATTTATTGTTGAAGCCAATTTTCCGGAAATGCAGAACATTGTTTTAAGGTTTATTAATGACTTGTTTTGAGTATGTAGTAAGGGGTGTTGTATGCTACAATAAGTCATCAAAAAGGCCTCCTTTTGAATTTCTTTAGCCCCTTCTTACTCATTTTAATTACTTCAGCCCATCTTTTCATGATGAGATTCTCATGTCGCATGTAATTTTCATATTACTTCGCTATTTTCCAAGGATGGCGTATATAGTTGACAATTTTATTTACGTCTTTATGTAAATTATTAATAAATACATTTCTTGATTTAAATTTTCAATATTGAGAGTAAACCATTTCCTTAATAGTATCCCGTCTTTAACTTTTGTTTTCAATTTTTTAAACATTGCTTCTGGTACCCTAAAAAAATTGCGACAATAAAAATGAATTCCTGTTTTCTACGTTTAACTACACAGGTTAGAGCTTGCAAAATCCTCTCTTAATTAAAGTACTGGACGAGAAACAGTAATGAATTATAGAAATATCGCCCTAAATGCATAATTTTTTATATTCAATAAATTGGTCTATAATTCTTCTTTGTCCATCTACAACTAACATTGCACATTATGCGTTGAAATCTTAAATAAAAATGAAAGGATTGGAGTGTTGATCAAATATTCTTATTCTATTAGTCATTGTTAAGATTTAATCTTGTAGGTAATAAATAAAAGTGTTTAAGAGAGGAAAAGGTACAAGATTTAGAATGGCTGCGATTTGTGATATTGGGATACGACATCAAGTTTTAGCCGTTAATGAAATGTATTTTCGACAGCATATTTTCGTTTCAAGCTAATTTCATGGATATATAAAATTACACATTTTTAGCCCCTTACAATATAAGGAATTCACAAATATCTAATCATTTTAATAATACTTCGGCCAATAATGATGTCGTCTTGTTTACTTAATTTTGCATTTATTTAATAGATCGGCCAAAATAGAAATAATGCAATTTGAGAAAGATTAGGTATTAATTCATGCTATAACGTGAATGTCCGGTTAAATTTATTAATACTTTTTAAGTACTTTCGTTTATTTGATGCTACAAAATGTTATTCTTATGTGTATTGTACGGTGGCGAGGTTAGCTCAGTGGTGGAGCACTCCAGTAATAAACGAGAGGACCTAGGTTCAAAACCCAAGCGCACACTAAAGATTTTTATCTTCTAGTGTCGTCGTTCGAGGGTTGGATTTGGGGTCCCAGATCGTTCCTAGGCCTTTAATTAATTAATGGGTACTTACAAAGGGGAACATCAGGCTACCGGAGCATAGTGGACAAGAATCGGATACCTCTACAGTATCCCCCCTGGGGTCTGACCCGTTACGGGACTGATTTTTTTTTCTTCTATGAATATTGTACACAAAACGTACATTCTTCAGAGAAAACTAATTCCCCGAGGATGTACATATATACTCGGATTTAGGAGTAATAGTAATTAATACTCCTAAATCCCCCTATGATTATAATCATAGGACTGAAGGTTTTTGCATTAGACTAGAGTTTTAAGTGGAATAGCAAATATTTATTGCTCAAGACTTATAGTATGTGCTGTGTTTGTTTTATGATCTATATAATGTTCTTCGACAGGAAATAATTGTCGGTTAAATTGAAACTGTTCGAACTTTTCTGTTCAATAAATCGAATTGATTTTATTACGAAGAATATGATGTATAATGAGTATTAAATTATATTCTTTACATATATATCTTTACTTTGGGCCAGTAAAACGTGGCATTAAAACTTGGCATAAAACGTGTTTTACACACCAGTTTATTTCAAATTCTAAAATACATGTTTCGTTGCCTCAATGGAGCCACAAGAAACTTATGTGGTGTGCTCGTTCCCAATATAAATGTCCGCGGACGACATCCTGACACACACGATCCCGACTGACTAGTTCCGCTGTAACTAACTCCACTAATCAGTGGAGATTAAATCTAATCTTTAATGATTTTACGTCATAACCTAAGAACATTTGACGGTTTCGATAGTACGGTGACCACGTCGGGTAGTAGCCTTAGCAACGGAACCCTCGTGTACCATCGTCCGGACTTAGCCGAACCATTATAGTTTTAGCGTTTTAGGCCATGGCTAAAACATATCCATGTCAAAAGAATCAGTCCCGTCACATTCCATGAGGGGCAGATAAGGCAGAGTTAACTGATTCCTGACCACGCGACACACTAGGGAGATAGAGTGGTGAGGACTATAGTTCGGCCGCCTTATTTTTTCCTCCACATAAAGATTCGGTATTGAATTTCAAAAGAAGTAGTATGAAGGGTCTCCCCGTGGCCTAGTAGCCAACGCCTTGGATTCTCATGCGGGAGATGGGCGTTCGAGTCCCTTCTACAGCAGGAATTTTTCTCATTTTAATATCCGTTGAGAAGATTCTCTGCGACACCATGGATGTTTAGGAAGTTTGGTAACATCTGGAATGCCCGGTTGAAAATGGCCTATACGTCACTGAGCCGTCAATAAGTAGTATGACGAGAAAATGTTTTACTGACCCACGCCATACAAAAAATAAAAAGTGTATGAACGTAATCAGCTCCATATTATAACTTCAAATTAATCTATTTTTAAGATAAACGGCAATAAGGGACTTTTGTGATTATAAGAAAATGTTGCCATCCTTCATAAAATTAGTAGTAGAAGAAATCCGGGATTATTGAAACTACTAGAAATTTATGTATTTATTTTTTTAGGAAATTTCTAAATTATTATTTGACAAAAAACATTATATGTTGTGCTGAAATGCTCAACATGAGGTTATTATTCCTCATCTCCTACCAACAAAGAACGGACAGGTATCCGGATCCTTAGATAATTATCAGAGCGCAAAGAAGATGAAGTTGTCAGAGAGGAGATCATCAACATGTCTAGAAGGAAATACTCCACGTCAATCAAAAACATGTATAATAAACCTTCTTCACTTATTAAAACCTCTCAGAAGGAGAGAAAATCTGAAATACATATAAACACTGTATGTATTCATTATAAAAGGTATCTTGTTTAGAAAGGTTTACAATACGGCGCTTCTCGATACGGTTTTTGCTTTCTGTAAAATTTAATATGGTGCCTTAATAATATTTTTCGTGCCACGGGAGGGAATATGATTTTTAGGTAGCAATTCGAGATTTCATTTCATATGAACATCTTCCAAATAAATTTAATTACAAAAAGGCATGGAAAACTTCCGTCGCGCACTCATATGTGCCTTTTTCAGGAAGAACGTGCGTTAACAACGCGTTATTCAAGGACATATGTATAAAAATCTATGTAAATACAAAATAATGATAATTGTTTTGCTCAATCAGGCGTAACCCCAACTTCTAATGCAACTATTTTGATTTTCTTTTTTAGCGCTTTTCCTCCCCCCCCCCCGCCTTTATAAGTAGGAAACCCGCATATGAGATTAACATTATGACGCAATCCTAAAAAAGGTTTATTATTTTTTTTTTTTTAATTTTTGACTCATTTGAGCGCTTTCGATAACGAAAATCACGGTCTCTCAATTGTAACTTCGTCTCACAGCGTATCTAGGGGTATTTATACTCTTTATTAATTGGTGGTGGTATGTTGGATATCAGTATATGACATTATCGTCCAAAATTTTGAGGTAACCTATATTGCGTTACAGGTAATTACTATGAAAAAAAAATTACGGGTTTTTGGAGTATTTTTGGGTGAATTTGGCAGTTTACAGTTATGGGTATATCTAAAAAAATGCAAAAAAAAAAGTTGTTTTTTTTTTTAATTTTTGAGCACGTTCCGCTCAGAAAATGTTTTAGTTTTACCTGAGCATTCGAAAGTACACGAAACTTTTTTTTTTTTTTTTTTTTTTTTTATTGATTTTATTTATAGGTATATTACAATTTACAGTTTACATTGTATTGCGTAATGTGATGATAGGCTTAGCTACGTCTCGGGTACAGCAGGCTGTCAGCCGAATACCTTCCTTAGGATTCATACGGATGACCTGATGTCCTGAAAACAACAACAAGACAAGGTGCCAATGACCAAAGCAGTCGAAGCACCCCCCCCCCGTAAATAAACTACGAGAAAATTCAGTATTAACAAAAAATAAAATTATAATAGAAACCGATGAAGAATTGACAGAAGAAACGGTGTGAGAGGCCATTTGATTTCGAGCAAGTCGCCCACGCTCCTTTCGAGTCAATTTCTTCTGAATTGTTAAAAACTTTTCCGACTCGAAACAGAGCGATTTATTTTCTTTACGTGCGTGAATTGCAAATGCCTCCTTAAGGGAGAACAGCGTCGGTCGACAGAGCCCGGCTTGGAGGGCATACCATAACTGTAATAGTGTGAGATGTTTATACTGAGTGTGTAAAATACCCTTCTCGCCGGAGGTACAGCTCAGATAGCATGGAGGCTGGATAAATCGCTTTCGGCAAAATTTATGGCATTCTTCAGCGGTGTTCGATAGAAGACTCAATAGCCCTTTAAAAAGGATCCCCCAAGATAAGTAACAATATGAATGTGCAGCCGTTACGCTAAAAATGGGCGAAACGAACTGAGCCTTGCACTAAATGTCAGTAGAAATCACAAGGTTTCCTTATAGTTAAGGGGCGATAAAATGGAATACCTCGGGTAAACCTTATGACGCAACGCACTAACACCAACGCAAAACCTGATACAGCTAAACCCCTAGACTACTCGTCCAAGATGGATAAATTCTATTCTCTTTCAAAGAGTAAACAAAAATCGTAAGTATTACTCTAGAAAAAAAAAATAAATAAATTAAGAGACAAAATAAAAATTAATAGATTAATAATAACGCGCATTAAAACGGAGATCTTCCTCTGAAGATAGGAAGTGTACTTAGCATTCCTAAATGCTAATCCCCTAGCATGTTTAGATATAAATATGAGCTGGGTAGAATTAATGATGGATAGTGAACATTCCAAATATTTTTTTAATAGCCAATTTAATGCATCATTTTGACTACATTATTAATCTTCAGCATGAGACTACAATTTAACAATACTGTAGCGGATGGTTGTCGCTACTAAAGGTAGGCAAGGAAGGGTTGGAAGGGTGTGTCGGGAGAAGGTAGCCAGGTAAGTACTGTGTCCCGGTTAAGGGCGCTTCCTTGAACCTGGGGGATACCGACTAGGTACTAGGCGTTAGATGTTCCACTGAGTCGGGGAGAAGGTGTTCGGTACTGAGCCGTAGCCGTTCCTCGAAGTAGGAGTGAGAGGGGTAAGGAAGTAAATGAATAAACCAGGTATTGACTAGAGTTGGGGGAAGTAGGAGTCGGGAGTGTAATGACTGGAGGCTGGCTTGACCACTGGGTCTCGAGACGGCGGCTTCGTACTTTGTCCAGAGAGAGATCGAGAGAGAGAGGTCGAGCAGGTAGCTAGGTCCTTGGTCCTGAGTGCATGGCTGGAGGCTGGTCCTGAGAGAGCTTGAGTGTCCAGAGAGAGCTGGAGTGTCCAGAGAGAGCTGGAGTGTCCTGGAGAGAGCGCCGGATCGGAATGAGTTCTGGCCTTTTTTTTTTTTTTTTTTTTTTTTTTTTTTCCACCCTCCAAATTTATTTTTATGTACATAAAGAACCCCAGGCCCAACGGGTTGGGACCTGTGGCTGGACTTAAAAACTACACCTTATGCTACGCTTACGTACTAGAAGGGATTGTAACAATTTACAAATGGGAGACTTAAGCCTACTTAGTCAAAGGAACTAAATCTAGGGGGGTTCGGGGTTGTCTAGGGAGGGACTAGTCAAGGATGTATCTTAACCTAACTTAATACTAACTTACAACTAACTTAATCTAATATGTACATTTATTTACAATATATGCAATATGCAGCTGCTATTACGCAGCCTCCTCTCCAAGATCCAAGATTCTCCTGGTGCTGCCCTGCCACCTCTGGGGGAGAGGTGGTGGTGTCAAGTACCTAAATAGGGGGTTGACACAGTACTGGAGGCCGTCATAGAACTTGATATGACGCCTCCGTATGAACTCTTGTACTGAGGGCAGCATCAGTTCGTCGTGGAGGATGATCGGCTTCGTTCTCCGGAGGCTTGTGTGTTACACGGCCCGTAGCAGGACCCCGTTCTGGAAACGCTGCAGCCGCTTCAGCACACTGGGGTACATGAACCTCAGGGCGGGTGCCCCGTGCAGAAAGGTGGGCCTGATGATCGCCTTATAAATCTGCAGCTTTAGCCAAAGCGACAGCCGGGCAGAGCGTAGAAGGTGATTCAGGCAAAACGTCTTCTGCCGGGCTTCCTTCAAGCGGCTGTTGACATGCGGCGTCACGGACAGGTGCCGGTGTATGTGCACTCCCAGGTAATTTATTTTAGTGGACAGCTTGATCCGCTGACCCCTGACCTCAAAGTGTGAGGGCAGGGCTCCTCGGGTGTCGGCCTCCTTTATTTCCCTGGAAGGAACATACCACGGCATCTGTCTTCGACGGGGTGACGTCTCCAAGCGCGTCTACGATTTTTTCGCAGGCGGACTGGGCCCTCATAAGAGCGACTCCAGCATTGAAGCTGGAGGAGTAGACGCCAATGTCGTCAGCGTAGGCAGCTCAGGCGACTCGAGGGAACTGCATCCTCACGATGTGGGCGGTGTAGATGGTGAACAGCACTGGACCCAACACCGATCCCTATGGGACTCCACACGTAGACGGTCGACTGCTGGATACATCACCACCAATCCTGACGGCGAACGTTCTTCCCGACAAGTAGCTCTCAAGAATCTTGACAAGCTGTGCCGGGAATCCGTAGCACCGCAACTGATGCAGAAGCACCTGGTGGGATACGCAGTCGAACGCCTGCGTGCAGTCCAAGGAGATGAAGGCCGTTGCTCTGTTCTTGTTGAGCTCTGCGGCCACGGTGTTCTGGAGCTTGGCGACGTGGTGATCGCAGGAGAGCCCGGGCCGAAAGCCAGTCTGTTCCAGGGGGATTACATCCGCTTCCGCGTAGTGCTTCCACACATGAGCAAGGATCAACTTTTCGAAGATCTTGCTCATGTGACAGCAGGCTTATCGGCCGGTAGTGCTCGGGCTTGTCTCCTGGCTTCTTTGGTTTTCGAAGAGGGACCACCACGGCGTGCTTCCATGCCTCGGGGAAGTGTCCAGTGCGATAGGCTGCATTGAAGATGTTCAGTAGGTAGGCCTTCCCTTTCATAGGGAGCATCTTCAGCATCACATACGGTACACCGTCCAGCCCGGAGGATTTGTTTCCCTTTGTCCACCTCAGCGCCGATTCCAGTTGCCTGTAGGTGAAGTGCAACGGGGTCCTGGGGAGGTCTTGGGGATCACCGTCAAGCCTCGGTGACGTCTCGGTTCTCCGACGGTCGTTCACCTCGTAGTAATCGGCGAGGGCTTCAGCTTGCTCTGCCGGTGACAGGAGGTGATCGCCGTCGGAGAGGATGACCTTGCGTCGCTTGGTGACCGTGCAGCGAAGGAGCCGCCAAAACTGCCTAGTGTCCTCGTGGGTCCGTCGGAGCTGCTCGTGCCAGAGGGCCGTCTTCCATTGCGCAGACAGCTGCGCAATTTGCCGGTTCATGGCATTGATAGGGGCCCTCAGGGTTCTATCATTCGTCCGCGCCCATATATTCTTAAGGTTGTTTCGCATCCCGATCAGCCTGGTGATGTGAGCAGGAGGCTTACGCTGGTTGATGGGCTTCGGAACAAACTTAGGAATCCTTCTGTGGGCGGCGGACTAAATGACCTCGGTGAAGCTTTTAACGGCTTCGTCGAGGTCGGCAGCAGCTCCGAAGGTACCAATGGCGGGCAGGTCGGAGAGGATATCCTCCTGGTATCCTTTCCAATCTGCCTTGTGGACGATGTACTTCGTAGGCAGCGGCGTAGGCTGGTCTCCTTCCATCTCGTACAAGACCTGGCGGTGGTCTGAAGGACCGTAGTCCAGGGCACTGCATCTCGTCACTGCATGCAGATCCTTAGTGAGGAGCAGGTCTAGGGTAGACGTCCAAGCGGGGTTCCCTGCATGTCTGAATGTGTGGATCCCCGGATGAAGAACTCCGAGACTCGTCCTCACTATGTACCGCCCCAGTTCATTAGCCGTGGAACACTGCCAGACTTGGTGTCGGGCGTTGAAATCCCCGACAAGAACATGGTGGGGCTCCTGCGATGCAGTCGTGATCAGTGCCTTGGTCTCCGCCAGCGGTGCTCGGGGCCTTCGGTAGACGCACGTGAAGACGAAGCGTCTCCTCAGGCGAACCGAGACGGACACTGCCTGGATCTCTTCTAACGAGCAGCAGCGCTCCTCCGGAAGTTCCAGACAGGCCGTCGCACCTGTACGAGGTGTACCCTCCGAAGAACGGTTGGTCATGGGGGCGCAGCTGGGTGTCCGTAATGGCCACCACCGCGGGGGAGTAAGTCTGGAGGAGGTGTTCTAGCTCAGCCAACTTCAAAGTGGTGGTGCCTCGGTCAAAGTCGGGAGTGCTCGGCCAAGCGCTCGTTCCTATTGGCTGGCCCGGATGCTTCTCATTGGTCCACCAGTGGTCGCTTGTCCAATCATTACATCTCCACAATACTAAATAATAATGGTTATGAATTATCAAAAAATATTATACTAAATTACTAGACAACTCTAATATCAAATCACACCTTCAAGCAATTACAGTTAAATCTAAGACCATTCCGTTTTAAATCTTTATCCATTTATATTTTCAAAACAATAATTATTTTATTAATCAATTTTCGAAGTAAAACGAAGCAAGATCTGAGGCGCGTATACACGAACCAATAGTATTCTATTAGGAAATTACTCTATTTACTCTATTACTCTATTTAAGTAGATATCGATTCATCCAAATGAAATCAAACAAACAAAATTTGCATACACGCCGTATTTAAATGAAATTCAATAAGGTTTTAAGTAGATCCTTTACATTTTCACCGACAAGTGGGTTTCTTCCCTACGCAGGAAGAGAGGAAACGCACTAAAAGTATTTTTGTACCACATTATATCAAAATCGGAAAATTTTTGGCAAGAGAGAGAACAGACAAATATAAATATGCATATACATACATATATATATATATATATATATATATATATATATATATATATATATATATATATATATACAGGGTATGGCGTAATGAATGGATAATATGGTACCTCCGTGTAGAGGACGTTGTGGTGGTTCAAAAAAATATATTTTATGTTCAGTAAAAGTCCTTCGGTTTTCGAGATATTCGACAATGTCGCAAATTTCAAAAGAATACACCCCTTGCCTCACTTTTTGGTGTCACGGCTAGAAATGAAGGTGTTAATTCTTATACAATTATTTAAAAAACAAACAAGACTTTCTAACCTTACTTGATGAGCTTAAGCGTTTTTGACTTAAAAATATTTTATTTTAATTGACAGTAAATTCAATTTTTAGGTGATTTTTAACTCAAAACTCCTAAACATTTATTTATTTATTTTAGAGCGTTCATCCCGCTCCCCATATATATATATATATATATATATATATATATATATATATATATATATATATATATATATATATTCCACTTTTTCTTGTTTGTTTTTCTGGCAGGGGGTCGATAAAGCAGTACACTCTTTGTTCACATTAACTGCTTTATTTTTTATGTTTTGCCCGACATGTTTTGTGCCTTTTTGCACCTCTTCAGGGGCTTTCCTGTGTAACAATAATTTTTTGTAAATCCTAAACTTTAAATTGTTTACACTAATATACATATCCTGTCCCTAAATAATTTACATTTCAACATACAATATTTAAAATTAATCTTAATCCTACCTTATCAAGAAGTCCTCTCGTCATGTTGCCTAGCTTGAGTTAGATGTAGTACTGAAAAGTCATCTGTGGTAATTAATATGGCTGTTTGTATCGATTCTTTAGCTATTTTCATGGTATCGATTATTGGTGAAATTTGTTTTGTGAGGTTTAATTTATTATACTATGGAAAATTTGTTGCTCATTCTTTAAATCTGTGTTTTTATTTATGGCAGTGTTGGAATTTTTAATTATGTAAATATTTTCTTTGATTTTTCTTTTTAAAGTATTCCTCACTTTATTTAAAATGTGAACGTCCTTAAAGTTAAAGTTATGTTTTAAAGTAAGTGCGTGTTCTGTCAATGTTGTCCTGTTTTCGTTTGTGTCTATGCTTTTTGCGTGTTGCACGATTGTCTTTTGCAATAGCTGTGCCGATTCCCCAATGTAGCATGCGTTGCAATCGGTATATCGAATTTTGTATATATTGTTCTTTGTACTTGTTGGTTTAATTTTGTCTTTAATATTGCTAAAACTATTTTCTATTTTGTTACCATATTTCCAACTTATTATCCCTACGTCTTCACATATTTGTTTAAGTCTATTGGCTATTGAAGGATGGTAATGAAAAGTAAAATATCGATTTATTTCATTCACATCTTTGTCACTTTCTTTTGTTAAAACCTGTTTTCTCTATTGTAAAAATAAACGCTCATTCAAAGCTATTTGCTTATTTAAATTCGTATTTTTCATAAAGAATTTTTGAATACATGTCTGTAATAACTTTCGCTTTTTTGAATTGTTCTGTGATTCGGGAGGTTTATCATTTTGATCTCGTTTGCGCTTGTTTTTATTTTCAGTATCCTTATTAAATAAACCTGAAACTAATTTAATTTTTTTTAAAAAAATTAAATTGACTCAGTGATAGTATCAGAATATTTTCTTTTCCTTTTGCATTCTATGTCATTAAAAGTCCGACTCGCAGGAACTGCGTCATCTTAGCGCGGTTCCAGTTCTTTTTTTTTTTTTTTTTTTTTTTTTTTTTTTTACGGCTCATCTACATCTAGGTCATTAGCGCCGACATCTAGGGTTTAGCGAGGAATTTTACCAGCGAGCCGTGGGATGATAAAATTCCTGCCGGAGGTTGGGAATCGAACCCACCATCTCCCGCTTATGAATCCAAGGCGCTAGCCATTAGACCACGGGAGAGCCCGGTTCTTGTTCATATCCCTATTCTCATTTGAAAAGCATAGAATAGAAACAGATAATATTTTCCTCGGCCTTTGTTCAAAGGGTTTTATGGCTATACCTGGGGTTAGGGTCGGGTCCGCAAGACCCTAGAAACCTCTTCTAGCGATACTTCATTTCATACGTTTCAATGAATTGGAAAATATCAAAAATTTTCACATATTCCTGTGTTCTTTTACTATAGTAATAATTCTACAGATAAAATCAATTAAAAAATAAAAAAACCAACAGCATAAAGGCAATTGAAAATATTCAAAAGACGTCATCGAATCTTTTTCTCTTGGCAAGCTATGTTTCTAACAATGAATTGTTTTTCTTATTTTGCCTAATCTGTTTTATTGTAAAATACATTATCCAAATATAAGCAATTAAAAAATAACAAGGAATAAAAACAGACAAAAAGAACAGTTCGAATAAGCAAAATCCATTACTTTAATGTTTTAAGCACTTATTTCTCCGATTGACATCGCCTAATCAAAACTTTCTTTAGAACCTTTTTTGTAGAGCATTTAGTAAGCTTTCTAATGGTATTGTTTTGTTTGCCAAGATTCTCAACCTTTTTCGAGATATTAAGGAAAATATACAGAGTTACCAAAACTTTTTATGTCTGTTAATAAAATATTTTATTCTAACCCTTCCTTAACTCCAAACGTAACCAAAATTTCAACATATTAGTTTGAATAGTAAAACATGCAGAAAATGTTTCAACTGAATCCCATGATTCTAAGTACCCAAACCAAAAACGGTATTCAAAAAGTATTTTTCCAATTTTCTCAAAAACGGTTAAAGCTATCGCCTTGAAAATGGTTTCATTCGTTTTACTAGCCAAAGAAGCCTATAAAACGAGTACTTACAAGCTTATGAACTCAAAAACGTAAGCGTTACGATTTTTTTTGCGCGAATTTCGCCCCAAACGCCATCGTCCAGTGGGCGGATTTTGCTGGTTAACGAACTTGACCTTTCAAATTGGACGACAGATTTTTGTACCAAATTTCATCAAAATCGGACCATCAGGGAAGCCAGAAATCCGCGAACAGACAAATATATATATATATATATATATATATAAATCTATACATATATATATATATATATATATATATATATATACAAATTTTAACCACCGTTATTTTCGGTCTCTAGGGGTTCTGAAACGCGAAATTTTATAGTCGGCACTTCCGGATTGTTGTATCAACCTTATAAGCGGGGTTCCTCCCTATGGGGGAGGGAGGAACCGCGCTAAAAAAAGTCGTCAGATATGCTAAAAATTTCAGGTTTAAATTCATATTTGTCTTGCTTATTCGGAAGTTCAGTTGGTCTTTTTGTGTACAATATACGTTTCTCTGCCCTTTTTATTTGCTGCTCTATCAATGATTTAGGATAGTTGTTTTCTTGAAACATTTTTCGCAATTTATTTTTTATTTCGCAAAAATACTTAGAGGAAGTTCTGTACAAAGCTGATAATGTCCGATTGTATAAAATATTCTTTTTGAAATTAAGTGGATGGTTGGAATAAAAATTAATCATTCTTGTTGAATGATACGTCTTTGGTTTCCATTTGTATTCAATAAAATTATCCTCATTTCTGATTAGTTCCATGTCTAAAAAGTTTAATCTTTTATCAGCTTCCATCTCTTTGGTAAATTGTATATTAATATATTTATTGTTAAAAGTTTCTAAAAGCTTATCCACTTCCTCTTCCTTTACACATAAAATAAGATCGTCTACATATCTATACAAAAATTGAATCTTAATTGGAACCTCTGAAATGATTTCATTAAGAATCCAATTCATCACTATTCCACTAACAGCAATTCAGAGCGGGTTTCCCATCAGAATTCCGTACAGTTGCTTATATATCTTTTTATTGAATTGAAAGTACCCGAATTTACAACATAAACTGATTCCTTCAATGAATAACTCTTTATTTTTTTTTTTTATCTTAGTATGTATTTCTATCTGCGTCCAATTATTACTAATGATTTTTATTGCCAAATCTACTGGAATGTTTGGAAACATGTTAACTACGTCAAATGAAACTAATTCAAAACCTGGTAAAATCTTTGTGTTCTTTAAATTGTCAATAAGATGCGTCGCATTGATAATATCGAAAGGGTTATCTTCACTAAATGGTTTTAAATCGGTTGCTAACAAAAAATATTGTTACATAGGAAAGCCCCTGAAGAGGTGCGAAAAGGCACGAAACATGTCGGGCAAAACATAAAAAATAAAGCAGTTAATGTGAACAAAGAGTGTACTGCTTTATCGACCACCTGCCAGAAAAACAAACAAGAAAAAGTGGAAAATATATATCGGGTCATCTTTCACAAAAATTAATATATATATATATATATATATATATATATATATATATATATATATATATATATATATATAGGGGAAGGTGTTGTACCTTTGACCACTTTGCACAATTGAGTTTTTTTTAGCTTAAATATTAAGGCTAAATTCAATTTTTTTATTTCATTGTAATTAGTATTCTATTGCTTATCATATTTAATTTTTTCAAGGCTTTACATTTAATATTTTTTGTTAATTTTTTAAAAAATTATCGTACAGTGGTCAAAGGTAAAACATGTAGTCGTACCTTTGACCATGGGGTGTTGCACCTCTGACCACCTAAAAAATACACAGCAGTGCAGAAAAAAATTGTATTCAGTAATATTGTAATTAATTGTAAGTTTAATAAAAATAGGACAAGGATTTAAGCATAATAAAAAAGCTATTATTGATATTATGTTATGCTTAATATGCTGAAAAATCCAGTGCAATCGACAAACGTTTTAACTGTCAAGCAGATCCACCAGCAATGAAAGGGTATGGAAGTTTAGCCACAATGTCTTCTTCTGTGACTAAATATGTAATAGTCTTTATACTTTTATTTTTAAGAAGTAATTGTTACTGGTCATCGACTAAACTCACGACATTTATCAGACAGATCAACGTCACTTTCTCCTGAAGAAAATTCTGTGTCAGTATCAGAATCTGAACTGTCATTAGAATAATTTTCTTTTTATTTGCCACTTTTTTAAGAAGGGGTTTATTTGTATGTGGTGTCTTACGTTTAGGGTGGTGATTTCGTTTTTTTTTTCTTTTTTTTTTATCTTCAATAATTAGCTTTTCAGAAATATCTGCCAGGATACGAGGTTTCCCTTTAGGCCGACCCCTATTTAACATTTTCCTTGCCTGCGCTTTTCGATGAGGTCTTACAACTGCAAGTGGTACGATAAGGGGCGATAGGTTCGAACTGCTGCACTGAGGATTGATGAAGTCAGTTTTAACTTATTTCATTTATTATTTTTTAAATTCTTTGAACAATTGAAGCAACCAATATTAATTTTTTTTTTAAATTTGTAGTAGAAGAACATAAAAGTTGAATTATGAAAAAATTACTCAGGTGGGTTGTACCTTTGACCTGGTCAAAGGAACAACTAGTCTTGGTCAGAGGTACAACACCCCGGTAGTGCAAATTAAAAAGCATGCTAAATATTTTAGGGTTAAGATAAATCAATTTCAGAAGCTACACCATGTTTCTTATTGTAATAGCTACTTTCACAAACGATTTCCATCTTAAAAGACATAATACAAAAAATATTATGAGGGTAAACGTCATCAATAAATAACCTACATTTTTATGATAGAAATGGATAAGTATTTTTTGCAAGAACTTCAATGACTTGAATACTCCAAAGTAGGTTACACAAGCCTTCTAGTGAAGGAGCTAAACACTAATTACACCAAAATTCATAAAATGTTGCTACATGCCGCCACAGCCTCGTTGGTCCAAGGTACAATATGGTCAGAGGTACAACACCTTCCCATATATATATATATACATATACACACACGGTGTAGGTTAATGAATGGATAATATGGTACCTGCGGGTAGAAGAGTTTGTGGCGGTTTTAGAAAAATATATTTTATGTTCGGTGAAAAGTCTTTCGGTTTTTTGCCACATTTTTTGGTGTAACGGCTCCAAAGAAAGGAATTTTTTCACTCTCTTTTTTGGATAGTTTGGATAGTATTATTAGATACATGCTCTATCGCATGCATACCATGATTTTTGAGGCGCATGCATACGTTTTGCTTATTTCTATCCTAAGTTTAACTTAACTTAAAAAAAAAAAAGTGTTACTTCAGGGCCAAATTAAGAAAAACACGCATAAATATATATATATATATGCACACGGAGTGGCTTACTTAATGGATAATATGGTACCTGCCGGTATATATGTATATATATATACATAAATATATATATATGGCACTTCCTTGTGCCGTAAGGTCAATGTATAAGCGGGTTTCCTCCCTATGGGGGGGGGAGGGAGGAACGCTCTAAAATAAATCAATAAACGTTTAACAGTTTTGAGTAAGAAACCAACTATAATTTGAATTTACTGTCAATTAAAATAAAATGTTATTAAGCCAAAAACGCTTAAGCTCATCAAGTAAGGTTAGACAATCTTGTGATTAAAAAAAAAAAAAAAAAAACATATACGAATTAGTAATGACAAAACCGAATATAACAGAGAATTCGCACTAAAACACTTATTGACAAACTGCCAGACGCACTTAACATTCGGCCCTCCAAATGATATGCTAGAACTCAATACTTTTAATTATGCTCAATAATGCTAGAGTCAATATTATTAATGCTTTATAAAAAAAAAAAAAAAAAAAAAAAAAAAAAAAAATGAATAAAACTAATAAAGACTGTAGATGTTACGAAACCAACATTTATGTCCATTTAAGAAAATCTAAAAAACATTTCCTAGGGTTTCTATTGTGTAAAATCCACTGATTCCCATTAAGAAATCCATTTCAATTATGAAAATTGTTAGCTTTGTTGTTCGCACATTGACCTAAAGAGCATATCGCTTCGTTGTGACATCTCAATAAATAAATTATGAAATCTCTGTTCACGTTCTATAGTCTAAAAATGGGCCATTTTTCATGAGAATTAGTACAAAAAAAAATGATTAGACGAAATTTCAAATTCGATATCGAGCAGGATACTTCCAGCTGTAGCACTTACGGTTTTGCATTAAGTGGCTTTCACCTACATTTTTGTATGTTTGAAAAAAATAGCTTCTGGCACTCTAGGCGTGGCCTTGCCTGCAAAGGTCTACCTCCATATGGAGGAAACCCGCTTATAACGCAATCCGGAAGTGCCGACAAGAAAACTTCATGTTTCAGATCCCACAGATCAATATTGTAACGGTGGGTCAAATTTGTATATATATTTGTTTGTGTGCGTATATATATATATATATATATATATGTATATAAGTATATATATATATATATATATATATATATATATGTATATATATTTAGTTATTTATTTATGTATATATTTTTCTGTTCGCGGTCCTGACGGTTCAAAAATGGTCTGAGTTTGATGAAATTTGGTACAAAAATTTGTCGTCTAATTTATAAAGGTCAAGTTCGTTAACCGGAAGCAGAATCCGTCCACCAAAAGATGGTTTTTGGAGAGAAATTCGCGTGTAAATCGTAACGCTAACGTTTTCGAGTTCATACGCTTGAAGGTACTGGTTTAATAGGTTTCTTAACGTAGAAAAACGAATGAAACCATTTTTCCAGCGACACCTGTAACTGTTTTCGAGAAACATTGAAACACCTACTTTTCCAATCTAATTTTCAGTTTGGGTATTCAGAAATGATTAATTGTGTCAAAACTTGTTACAGATATGTATTTGATATTGTATATAGTCTATGATACTAGAGAAATTTTGGTTTCGTTTGGTGTTAAGGAAGTACATGAAATAAAATATTTCATTAACAGGCATGAAGAGTTTTCTGATTTTCGTACATTTTCTAAAATATCTCGAAAACCGTTAAGAAATCGGGATAAGTGGAAGGTGACCATTCGAAAGCTTACTAAATTCCCTACAGCAAAAGGTTTGAATGTAATATTCGATGGGGCGATGTCAATCCGATAAATAAGTGCTTAAAACTTCAAAATTGTTAATTTTGTTCTTTCGAACGGGGTTTTATCACTGTTTACCGAACGTTTTAATTGTTTTGTTTTTTTAATTGCATTTAAAATAAGGTGTGAAAATGAGAAACATATTGGTCATAGTGTTTCCCATGGCGAACGTTGAAAATGTGGAGGGAGTCATTTCCGCTTAGAACACTATCAGTTTCCTGCTGTGGCGCCTTAAATCTTCCTTCCCTTTGATATGTCATTGTATAGTTTTCACGAAAGATCAAAATCTACCAATAACTGCTTCTACTCCTTTGCTAAGGACACTAAGGATATAAACGGAACCGTGCTAAGATGACGCAGTTCCTGCGAGTCGGACTTTTTATGCTCCTGAAGGGGAGTAATGCAAACTTTAAACATGTAGAATAAATGAATATTGGCACATTGAGTGTTTTAAATATTTTAATCTCCTGCAACACAAAATGAATAATGAATAATTGAATGTATTAATTTTTGCAATTAGACAAAAAAAAAAGAGCAAGCTGAATTATTTTCGCTTTATTAATTAGCATTAAACTTGATTTTATGATTTTTCTGTTTATACCTGCGTCTCGATAAATTAATCATTTTTACCAACCGAATTGTTTACGATATAGGGGATTCGATTATAATACAATGTTGCTTTTAACGTGGCTCCCTTATTACCCTCAGTCACGGAGATACTTTCAAGAGTAGCGGTAGAAAAAAAACAAGACCAGTAAAAATATTTATTGGTACTAAGTTTACATTAAAATTTTAAATCTTCTCGTTCCTTTATACATGGCGCATTAATGCAGAGGATAAAGCTGGTGCCTATAAGTTACCCCTGTCAGTACACCAAGGAGAACTGGTCATACAGCCCTACAATGGAATGCCCCCTCTCCAAGCATGTTCAACACTGTCCCAATGAAATTAACTCAACACGACCGAAATGATGGAGCATTATAGCAAGTTTCCTTCCTCCCTATAGGGTGGAATTATAATCAATATTTGTTGTCGACGCGATGCACAGTGCGGCAGCCTTTGGGCAAAAGTCGAAAATGCAACTACTTTTTCCAACTTATTTTGCTTTACTAATCCTTTTAGATTGACCTCAGTGACATGGAATGGGAGCTTTTATTAAAATATTATTAACACAAAGGATTCAAACCATGTTTGAACAAGTGGCAATTCGCTTATCTTTCTAAATGAAACAATTTCCATACAAAAGTCTTTTGGAATTTTTAGTATCTATCTATTAGTTTCTCTATCTATTAAATGTCCATTGTCTTTGTTTTTAACATTTTTCGTAAATATTTTCAAATAACATTTTTAAAATAACTTCAAATACACTTTTTTCAATTTCGATCCAAAACATCCTGGGTTTCTGAATTATTTTGCTTTAATAACAGTTATACTTCATGTATATACTAATTTTTCTTGCTTTGAACTGCTTTGAATGATTCTGTGTTTATTTTTCTCTTTTAGAAAACATACATAGTGCGGAACACTAAAAAAAACAACTATCCAGAAAGGAAATAGCTCAAGTGAATAATTTTCTCTGATTAATACTGCAAAGTAGAAACAACATAAATATCCTGTGCATTCCGAAGCAATCTATAACACCTATTGAGGGTGGACTCTTGAAAGAAGTTTTGATAGATTTCTTCTAAAGTTTGTCGGGCAGCATAACGTAACAGACATTTGATAAATTTGAATGCCAGAAAAATCTGTCCATTGCAAAGGAGATAAGTATTTTCTCACGAAGGCACACTGAAAATAATCGAAAGCTTAAACAGTCCGGACCATCCGATTTATTTTCATTGTTATTTTAAATATATTAGCAAATATTTTAGTGCAAACTACATCGTGTAAAAGATAAATTAATGAAAATTTGTAAAACACAGAATGTAACATATCTCCCAAATGAAAAACATTTCCAATCATTTCTTACAGTTACTTTTTATTGCGTCCGGACAGAACAATGTATTCCCACAGTTCGGCCAATAAAAAATGAATAATTATTAATTTCTTCAGATAAGGTTTTTGAAAGTAACAAAACTACATTCTACATTTTTTTGACAAAAGGGAGCCAATCGTTCAGTTTATCCCTTAATAAACCTCCACTTCATTTGCATGGATTTAATGCTTACTAAACGTAGAAGTTTTCGTGTAAGTATTGAATCCGTAGTCCGTTAGGGGGCTGAGAAAAACATTCGCGAAAAAATTCATTGATAAAAACAGAAGTGCGTTATTAGACGTCCAGAAAGTATCTTTTAATAATGGCTCCAGTGAATTAAATTACTGTTTCTTTTTAAAGAAAATTGTATCTATTTTATGATGGCATAATTCGAATTTAATTATCTTGAATAGTTTTGGAGCAATCCCTTCTTATTCATTAAAAAACATGACAACGTTAAAAAAATACAAAATAGCTCCTTTTCCTTCCGGAATCGGACCATACTGCAAATGAACTTTTTTGTTGGAAATTATGTCTACAATCACATCTTAGTGTTTGGCTACTTAGACCTGAATCACCCTGTATATATATGAATATATAGGTATTTTTATCAGTTAGTGACTTCGTTCGTGGCTTGGATTCGGTCTCCCTGACCGTCCCTAAGCCAACCCAGCCTTTACTAAATTTATAATTGGGTACCTGCGAAGGGGAAAATTAGGCGGCCAGAGCATAGTACTGACCAAACTAAATGTTATTTAAACGATTACAACACATGTTATATTGGGGAGTGAATAAACATGCTAAAATAATTGACACAAACAAAAACTTCAACGCTTTGACTGAACATGTCTTATTAAAAACGAAGAGTTTTAATTTAAAAAAAAAATACCAATATCACATAACGAAAGAAAAACGTTAAAAATAATAAGAAAAATATCAATGTTCTTAAAAATAAAAAAACAGCTATTAATAAGAGAACTGATCTCAAAAATGTTTGTAAAATATCCCCTGATATAAAATCGATTAATTTTTTTTTTTTTTTTTTGATGAATCAATTTCACAAAGAACCTTAGCTTGCCTCCAAACAGAAAACACGGTAACGGGAAAACTTCCTAACAAAGTAGGACTTAAATAAAAATATTTCAGGTATCATTATTTTTGTATATTTTATTTAAACTTATATGTGGTTATTAAAAAAAAAAAAAAAGTCCGTCACGCAGGAGCTGCATAACTAAGCACTTTCCTCAGAATTTTTTTAGTGTAGACTACATTACTGAATAATTTGCTGTAAATAACCTATATAAATAAAATAAAAACGTGAATAGTTCTGCTCATTTACATTTCTTATGAGGCCTGTTCAATTATTAATTATGTAAATAATTTGCTTCCAGAGTTATGTTAATACATGATACTGTACTACTTAATAAATACACAAAAACTTCACATTCCGTCTTTTGATCTGACGCAGGAACAGGATACAGTCCCCATAGTGGCAGATAGCGCTCCTTGTAGCGCCTTTGCGAACCTACGTCTGGCTGGCTAATTGTAATGAAACAGACTTTAAAGTAAACCCTCCTTTCCAATAGACCGATTTACTTCATTTTTACAACACTTCTTTCTCATGAGATACCCACGACGCATACCGCATTTCGTTACAATACAGCAGAAATTACGACCATTATGAGTATATTAGTACTTTAGGTCCTGAGTAAACCCCCCCTCCAAATAACCCGATTTAGTTTATTTTTACAACCCATTTTTCTCTGTTGATTACCACCACGAATACCAAGTTTCGTTGAAATGTAACAAAAATTACGGCTGGCAGTGGCTAATTGGTATTGTGGGTCCGGAGTAAACCCCCCCTTCTAATGAACCGATTTAGTTTATTTTTACAACAACGGAATTCTCTCTTTAGATCAAAATAACGAATACCGAGTTTCGTTGAAATATAACAAAAACTACGCCTGGTATGGTCAAATTAGTGTTTTGGGTCCGGGGTGGACCGATTTTAGTGGTTAACGAAATCGTTCAATCGTTTGCTATTTGAACGCTATATACCACGTTTCATGAAGAAAAAAACAAAAACTCTGGCCGCTATCGTGTTAACAGACACACACACACACACACACACATATATATATATAAATTTTAACGGGGGTCATTTTCGGTGTCTACTAGGTAGGATCGATAAAGATTCGAAGAAATGTTTCAAAAATTCCGTCATGAGTCCAACCTCAATAGCTACTTTCCTTCGGAGGAAAGTGCTAAAAAAAAAAAAAAAAAAAAAAAAAAAAAAAAAAAAAAAAAAAAAAAAAAAAAAAAAAAAATTCGTTTATGCGACCATCTAGAGGAGCAGAACGTCACAGTCAACTTCCACGAATTCTATGTTTGCAGGAAGCCGTTCTGACACGTAATTGTAGAATCCGTGAAGTTGTCAATTGGAGTCGATGATTACTAATAGTTCGAGGAGTTCAATTTTACTTATTTATATACTTCTTTTCTTTTTTTTTTTTTTTTTGGTCAAAAATCAATTAATTGAAGTGAAATTTGCACTATGATAATGACTCGGGACCACAGATTCCGTTAGACTTAATAAATACTTCGACATCGAAGTTAGGCACATGGAGAGTTTACGGTAAATATATGACATTTAACTGTTTAGAAAACCGATGTTAATACAACGCAAATGTTATAGATATTATAATGACTATTATTATTATAACGATAGCTTTAGGAAGAAACTGTTATCAAATCCTGATAAGAAGAGAACAAGGTTGTTCCGCCTCCTTTCAGCGGCATTAAAGTCTCTTATATATTAGCCAAATATCTGCTTATATCATTCAATTCAATTTAAATACAATTTAAGGTTGTTTTTTTTTTTTACATAAAACTAGTCAGCTGTAAAACTTTAATGAATCCCTATGTCTTTACGAATAATATCTTTTGTCAATTATATCCAATCGTATTTAAAATGTTGAATTAGTTTCAATATTTTCAAAACATAGTACCCAATAATTTTTTAAGAAATAAATTCTGAGCAATCTTGCCTGAAATATCTGAGAAAAAACGGGTTTGTCTTTTTTGAAGTGTAACAAATTGAAAATATTGAATGCTTCAAAAAAGGACCTGTAAGCTATACATTAGATGAAAAGATACTTACTATGTTGTCCGTTTGTAAATAATAACAACAACACTACACAAACATAATAATGATAACTCGTACACTATCACCAGTACACTATTTAGTAAAGAATACGATTTTTTTATTTATCCTGTAAACTATAAACGCACTGAAATATGTGGGTGACTGTTGCCTTCGAAGTTCTTTTTCATCCGGGGTTTCCAGTAAATTTCCAGCTTAAAATGAGAATCAGCAGAGCTAGAGCAAGCGTGTTGCTGTGACCTGTGTGTGGGGTGATGCTGCGAAAAAAATGATGCCTTTAAGAGGAATTCTATTTGTGTACGAACCTTTGCTGCTTTGAAGGACCTCTGCTGAGGGATCATGGCTCCATGGACATGGTCCGACCGGTGCCTGGTCCGGACGCGAACTGGTCCAGCGACGAGTCGTGCACTTGCAAGTCGGTGCAGAGTATCCCCTCCCCGCCCCACCACCTCTCTGCAGCCCGAACCTACGCACACAGACACACGAGCAAGATGGACCTTACATCGGAGCGAGAGGACATCCCCCGCGGCCAAACACTCACACCAAGGTCACCCGGGACGCAGACCCTTTAAGAGTACAATCTCACTCTCTCCCGCTCTCTCTCTCTCTCTCTCTCTCTCTCTCTCTCTCTCTCTCTCTCTCTCTCTCTCTCTCTCTCTCTCTCTCTCTCTCTCTCTCTCTCTCTCTCTCTCTCTCTCTCTCTCACACACACACACACACACACACACACACACACACACACACACAACACACACACACACACACACACACACACACACACACACACACACACACACACACACACACTCACTCACTCCTACAATCGTAGTCGAACCAAGACGAGTGAGAGAGAAAGAAAGTGGAGATGGAGAAGTGTCAACGACCTCTATATGGTCCGACGTCTCGCCGATATAGCCGCGCTCTTTAAAACTGCAAATCACTCTGAAATTAATTTAAAGCCTTGTCCTGAAATTATATTTGTATATCCAGCCACGACACCCTAAACCATTCGAAGCCGAGGACTGCGCACGCCTATTTATATATACCTTATAAACACCACACAACATTTCTGTTATAAGAATCCACGTATAACAAAGCTTTATTACTGGTGTAATGGCTTTCATCTCCAGAGGAAGGGTTTTCGCCAACTACATAATATAACGCCAGAACCACATGCCCTTACTTAGACGTTTTTATACAAAATATACAAATTTTGAATGAAAACTATTACACGATAGAGCTTTATTGAGAGTTCATCTTCATCGGTCATCGTTATCTTCGTCTTCATCCTCAACTTCCGCCATAATTTTGGTGCTTTCCGTTTCACCTACTATTAGATTGACCTACTATTAGCTTGCTGCTATTGATTGCTTATGGCGCAAATGGGGCACTTTAAGGTAGCTATTGAGGTTGTTTGTTTGTTTATTTGTTTTTTAGGGCAAAGAACAACGTGGCTATCATTGCCCGAAAACTTAATTTTAAATTTTATTTTATTAGGTATAATTTATATATAAGAAAATACTTGTACATGTGTAACTGTTTTTATTTATTTGCTATTGAGGTTGTGATCATGACGGCATTTTTAAAAATGTCTTCAAATCGTTATCGATCTTTTTTAGAAGACACCGAAAATTACCCCCCCCCCCCCTAAAAATTTATATATATATATATATATATATATATATAAATTTATACAGGGTGGCCCAGATAAGTGGGCCACAAAGGGAATAATTACTAAACGGTTGGAGATATCAAATGGTGCCCGGAAATAAGCAAATGCCTTCTTTTTTTACTCATATGTTGCATTCATTTTGAATAACTTATACAAAAAGAAGGAAGAAACGTGCATAGGTGATTTTGTAAAAATACGTTTTATTTTCAAGTATTCCTGATCTGGAATTAAAAATAAAAAAAGTCCGACTCGAAGGAACTGCGTCATCTTTGCGCGGTTCCAGTTCATTTTTTTTTTTTTTTTTTTTTTTTTTTTTTTTTTTTTTTTTTTTTTTTTTTTTTACGGCTCATCTACATCTAGGTCATTAGCGCCGACATCCAGGGTTTAGCGAGGAATTTTACCAGCGAGCAGAGATTCCTGCCGGAGGTTCGGAATCGAACTCACTATCTCCCGATTATGAATCCAAGGCGCTAGCCATTAGACCACGGGGACCCCGGTTCCTGTTCATATCCCTATTCTCATTTGAAAAGCATAGAATAGAAACAGATAATATTTTCCTCGGCCTTTGTTCAAAGGGTTTTATGGCTTTATGGGGTCGGGTCCGCAAGACCCTAGAAACCTCTTCTACCTATACTTCATTTCATGCGTTTCAATGAATTGGAAAATATCAAAAATTTTCACATATTCCTGTGTTCTTTTACTATAGTAATAATTCTACAGATAAAATCAATTAAAAAATAAAATAAAAAAACCAACAGCATAAAAGCAATTGAAAATATTCAAAAGACGTCATCGAATCTTTTTCTCTTGGCAAGCTATATTTCTAACAATGAATTGTTTTTCTTATTTTGCCTAATCTGTTGTATTGTAAAATACATTATCCAACTATAAGCAATTAAAAAATAACAAGGAATAAAAACAGACAAAAAGAACAGTTCGAATAAGCAAAATCAATTACTTTAATGTTCTAAGCACTTATTTCTCCGATTGACATCGCCTAATCAAAACTTTCATCAGAACCTTTTTTGTAGAGCATTTAGTAAGCTTTCTAATGGTATTCTTTCGTTTGCCAAGATTCTCAACCTTTTTCGAGATATTAAGGAAAATATACAGAGTTACCAAAACGTTTTATGTCTGTTAATAAAATATTTTATTCTAACCCTTCCTTAACTCCAAACGTAACCAAAATTTCAACGTATTAGTTTTAATGATAGTAAAACATGCAGAAAATGTTTCAACTGAATCCCATGATTCTAAGTACCCAAACCAAAAACGGTATTCTAAAACTATTTTTCCAATTTTCTCGAAAACGGTTAAAGCTATCGCCTTGAAAATGGGTTCATTCGTTTTCCTAGCCAAAGAAGCCTATAAAACGAGTACTTACAAGCTTATGAACTCAAAAACGTAAGCGTTACGATTTTTTGTGCGCGAATTTCGCCCCAAACGCCATCTTCCAGTGGGCGGATTTTGCTGGTTAACGAACTTGACCTTTCAAATCGGGCGACAGATTTTTGTACCAAATTTCATCAAAATCGGACCATTAGGGAGGCCAGAAATCCGCGAACAGACAAATATATATATATATATATATATATATATATATATATATATATATAATATATATATATATATATATATATATATATACAAATTTTAACCACCGTTATTTTCGTTCTCTAGGGGTTCTGAAACGCGAAATTTTCTAGTCGGCACTTCCGGATTGTTTCATTGTATCAACCTTATAAGCGGGGTTCCTCCCTATCGGGGAGGGAGGAACCGCGCTAAAAGGTACTTTAATTTATTCAAGTAGTGCTAGGAGAATATATCTTAAGAAGCAGGTGTATTGGTTACTAGCAAGGGTCCCGGGTATAAAATATGGACCGATAACATTAGAACCAAGAGACCAGTCCTGGCGTTGATTTTCCATTCGTGCTGTCTGTCTACACTCCAGGTCCAACTGAGGTTTTCAATCGCACCAATGTATGTGTGTGTGTGTGTCAGTAAACACAAGATTTTGTTTTTTTCACCATGAAACTTAGTATGAATTATTCTCATAACAAGAGATTGAACAAATTCGTTAACTAGCAAAATCGGTCCTCCTGAGGGAGGGAGGGGGTACTCCGGACCTATTAAAATTATTTGTCGATATCGGCTGTAATTTTTACTCCGACGAAATTCGGTATTCGTTGTGGTTATCAACGGAAAAAAACGAAAAATCGTAATGCCGCAATAAATAACTAACTTAACATTCAAGTTTAAATGAATATAAAACAAAATGGCAGACCAAGGCGGATGATTTTATCGCATTGGACAATTGTCATTAGCCTAAATTTCATGTATGTAAAAGAAACATGGCTCGACAAGACCCTACAAGTAACTAAAAATCTCGATATCTGATTATTTTGGGATAAAAAAAGTATCCAAATAAGTAATCTCTAAAAACGTTCAATTTAAACAACAATAAATGGGGGTAAAAACAATAAAATACAGTGGTAAGATAAAGTACATACATCCCACTTCCATATTCAATAGGAGATTTCATCAAAACTAAACCACAATAGAGAGGGAAACAAATTAAACTGACGAGTGCGGAAGAATAGACAACAACAGGCTAAAGCGGAAGGAAAATATTTGGCTACCAATAGATAGACAATTTATCGAACTTAAAGATTAGCATGTTTGAAAAGATTATAACGCAACTTGGCGATTTGCACTTTTGACCGGTTTTCGAGGGCTAATACTCCTATGTGCGGCGGCTTTGCCTCCAAAAAAATAAAATGCACCCTCTCAATCCCAGGTAGAAAAGAGTGGTAAACCGACTCCGACGATGTTAATTCTAAAAGGCCGTCAATTTAAAATAAAAAAAATATTAACAGTTGACACTTAATTTTTTTTTTATTTATTTATTTATTTAGAATTTACAACAATGTAAAAATACATTTCTAGTAAAATGATACTTGTGAATATCTTTGCAGTCTAAAATCCTCCGCAAAATAGCCAACACTCCATTCTTTGTATCCAATTTGACTCTCCATAACGACCTACATATTCCATTTATCCAACCCTTATCAAAAAAATTATATCAAAAATTTCATTCAAAATTACACGGCCATCCTAATTCTTTAATAAACTCTTTATCCTCACATCTAATCCCAAATAACCCCGTTCGCCGACTGAAGCGTAACTGGCCTAGAGACCAACTACAGGAGTAGTTCTTCCTGATTTTAATCTTTCTGCCATGTGGGTACTGCAACTGTGCGGCTTCCCTCCTCACGAGCTTCAGGACATATTCATTTAAATTTAAATCAAGCATTCCCCAATACAATCAATATTTTTTACGATAACCTTTTTCAGCGTTTACCCCTTCCTCCGTAGTCAATTCCTACGAATCGGACGAACGTTTTAGATATTAGAAATTCTGTCCATTACAGTAAATATATCAATCAAAATCTTTAAGAACAATTGGAATCGGATTCAAAAAGTCACCAAGATTAAAAATAAAGAATTAGTCATTGAAGGGGGGGGGGGCGAGGTAAGCTCAGTGGTAGAGCACTGGACTAATAAGCTGGAGGCCTAAGTTCAAATCCCGAGCAAGCACTAAAGATTTTTTCTTCCAGTGTCTTCGTTCATGGATTGGATTCGGCCTCCCTGACCGTCCCTAGGCCAACCCAGCTTATAATTAATGACTCCAACAGTCGAAGCGGCCAAGGGGAAAATCAGGCGGCCGGAGCATAGTACGGACCACACTATCTCCCTAGTGTGCCGTATGGTCATGAATCAGATACCTCTATAGTATATGCCCCTCAGGGCCCTCGTGACCTGTTACGGGACTGATTTTTTTCTTTTTTTATTCATTGAAGGAATTCGTTTAAGCTCCACATTTACATATTTTCAATTCAATTATAAATTATATAAGCAACTTTATAGCATAGAGAGCTATGGAAACTTTCAATAGCTATTAGTAGAGTAGTAATAAATTTTATATATAAAAAACTGATGACCAAATCAAAATACAGTTATTATGCAAATACGTTCACGACCTTATTTCACGTGACGACATCGCTTTTACGAGCATGGCGCGAATAAGCTCTGGATAATTTATAATTAATGTAATAATTTACAACATACAAAAGAGTTGTATGTTGATAGATAGATAGTTTTTTAAGACATTAATTGATGGGGGCGGGGCAAAATAGTGTCAAGCAACATTTTTAACAGAACTTAAGTGTTGGATATTATGCAGGACTGTTAGTTGAAATGGTTAGGGACAACAATATTATGTAAGTAGCATACAGAGCTTTTAGTCATATTTTAGTAGCATTTTCATCATAGACCGGAGTAACCCCCCCCCCCCCCCATTCCTAATGAACCAATTTAGTTTGTTTTACAACACATTTTTCTCTACACTTGACCACGATTACCGAGTTTCGTTGAAATATAAGAAAAATTACGGCTGGTATTAAAAAAAAACTACTTTGGCTCCAGAGTAAGCCCTCCCCCTAGATAGACCGATTTTGTTGGTTAACGAACTCGTTCAATCATTTGATAGGGGAATACTACATACCAAGTTTCGTGGCGAAAAAAGCAAAAACTCTGGTATCGTGTTAACGGACACATATATAACAATATACGTATATGTATAAATGTATGTATATATATATATATATATATATATATATATATATATATATATATGTATATAACTTATGATGAGCCCGACACGTACTATGTTTTTAAAAAGGATAGTAAGAGTAAGGACTGTAATAACACTTCGAAAGCTAGATAACAACTGACTATATTTAATCCTGCTGAGTCCTTTTATAGGCTCAGCTTGTTTGTTTACATTGCTCTTGTCTCTCTGCCCCTAACAACCCCCCCTCAGTTTCTGCCACACGGCGGAAACTTATGAAAGAAAGAAAGAGAGAGAAAAAAAAAACTAATTATAATGAAAGGAAATTGCAACAGCAAGTAGATACTAGCAAAGCTTATATACAAGATAAGATAAGAATAGAAAAATGACTACGTAAGACAACAAAACAGAAAAGAAAAGTAAGAAAACATCCAAGTAAAAGCAAGTAAGTAATAAGACTAAATAAATAATAATAAAAATAAAATAATAAAAAAGACAACACTGTTTATAAGTATTACACTATATACAAAGGGAACACTACCCATCACTGCACTGGGGACCACGCTCACACCTATCAGTACCTGGGTCCTGCTGTTGGTCTCCCCTTGTCTGCATCTGAGTTGTGTTCCTGATCTTCAACTGCTCGAGGTGAACGTTGCGTTGTCTGGGCGGGTCTTCCTGGGACCGGATGGTAACGATGTTGTGCTCACGAAGCGCCACGACAACATAAGGTCCGTCATACAAAACGTCTTGCTTCCCGCGGTTGGATGGGATCCGGCGGAAGACCGTATCGCCAATCCGGAGAGGTCGCTTCAAGTCTGCAACCTGCTGGTTGTGTTTCCCCACTCTGATTCGCTTTTCGCGTTGCAGGCGCCCTCGCACTTCACGTGTAACTTTCCGCTGATTGGCCTGTAGGTGAAATATCGCCGTGACGACTCCTGGGGCCCCCGCCGAATCAGCGACGTCTCTGCCTATCCGCAGGGTTCCGAACAACACTTCAAACGGCGTGAATCCCGTGGAGGTGTGTACCGAATGGTTATGCGCCGTCACCGCTATGTCCATCGCGTCTTCCCCGGTCGATCCGCCTTCAGCGTGGGAGATTCTTAAGTGCTCGCTCAAAGAATTGTGTACTCTTTTAATGACTCCGTGACTTTGTGGATGACCTGCTGTAGTAACATGGAGTTGAGTCCCCCACCTCTTCAGGAGGTCCTTCACTTCTGCGTTAGAGAACTCCCTTCCTCCGTCCGTCACTAGAAAATCTGGCGTCCCATATACCCGCGCCCATTTACGCAGACCTTTGACCGTTTCTCGGGCACTTTTAGAGGTGATGGGAACGGCCATGACCAACTTGCTAAACACATCTACAATCGTGAGCCATAGCTGGGAGTGCCATGTGAATATATCGGCCTGGAGTACCAGAAGAGGACTCTTGGGGGTAGGCGTTTCCTCCTGGTGGGCTTGTGGCGGTCGCCTTTCATACTTCGCTCGATTACACACCTCGCATTCTCCTATGACTTGGCGGACCATGCGCTCCATCCCTTTCCAGTGGTACTTCCTCTTCAGGCTTGACAGCGTCTCGTTTACTCCTCTATGGTTGGTTTTACCCTGGTGTTGTGCTATGATGACGTCTAGCTGGACTTGCGGATCTGTAACGACTTCGCCCAATCGGGTGCACCTAACGAAGGTTCTGTCAACGCCTACACGCTCCTGTTCCCAGAGGCGAGCGATTCGTTCCCAAATCGCCGTGTTCCCCACGTATATGTATGTAGTAGTTCTGGGGATGGACGCGTCTTCCAGCAACCTGCAGATAACCTCATCTGTGGCGCCCACTGGTGCTCTCACTGTACACCGGAGACCATTCCGCGTTCGACGGCCATATGTGATTTGAGGTGACCCCTCGGTCGCTGACTTCCAAATAATGTACCTCTTTTTCGCAACCAGAATATCGTCCGTTTCTTCCATGGTCCGTTCCCGGTCACCCGCAGACTCGGTTCTGTCACTGTCACTGGGCTCCGCGTTATCTCCTTCCGGATTCCAGTCCTGAAAGAACTGCCGGAGCGACTGCCTGTGTTCCTCTTCCACCGTGGTTGCGACGTTGACGCGATGTAGGCGGGATAACCAGTCGGCCACTACGTTCTCCTTGCCAGGGGTGTAGACCACGTGCATGTCATACTGGGCGAGACGTTCCTTCCACCTCAGTACCCTCGCTGATGTCTCTTTTAACGTCGCGACCCATTGAAGTGGCTTGTGATCCGTCTTCACCGTGAACTTCCGTCCATAGAGGTACGGCATGAAGTGTTCGACGGCCCACACGATTCCCAACAACTCTCTCTCTATGGCGCTGTACCTTTCTTCCGCCGCTGTGAGACGTCTGCTCGCATACGCGACTGGCCTCTCTCCCGCCGGCCATTGCTGTGCGAGGACTGCTCCGACCGCGTAGTCACTGGCGTCCGTGGTCAGAATAAACGTCTTGCCGAAGTCTGGGAAGGCTAAAATTGGCTCCTTTTTCAGCATCTCAATGCACTGTTCCACTTGTAACATCATCTGGGGAGTCAACTTGAATTTTCGCCCTTTCTTCAAGAGGTCATTGACCTCCGCGAGTTTGTCTGCCATGTCCGGTACAAATCTCCGGTAATAGTTCAGGGCGCCAAGAAGCCTGCGGATCCCTTTTATGTCTGTTGGGATTTTGATCTCGGCCAACGCCTCCACTTTCCCGGGGTCTGGTTGAATTCCCTCTTGCGAAAACACGTGGCCAAGAAAGACTACGCTGGGTAGCCCGATGCGCGTTTTTTCCTGGGATAGTTTTAGTCCGAACTCTCGAAGGCGCTCGTAGACTCGTCGCAGATGCACCTGGTGTTCCTCCGTTGATCGACTAAAGACGAGCAGGTCATCCATATATCCTTGCACAAAGTCCGTTCCTAGGCCGGTGAGAAACTCGTCCATCAGGCGCTGAAACGTGGTGGGAGCGTTCTTCAGACCAAACGGCATCCTCGTAAATTGGTACCGCCCTCGCTCAAAGGAAAACGCTGTTTTCTCCTCATCCCTGGGATGCTTACGAATTTGGTGGTAACCCGCTTTTAAGTCCAGGGTGCTAAAAATGCGGGCTCCACTCACTCGATCACTGATGTCTTCCAACCGGGGCAGGGGATATTTTTCATCCAGGGTGACGCTGTTCAACTTTCTGTAGTCCACCACGACACTGTACTTGCCTGGAGATCCTGCTTTTGAAACGGCCCAGAGCGGGCTATTGTACCTGGACACGCTGGGTACTATGATACCTTGCTTCAGGAGCGTTTGGATTTCCTCTTCAATTGCGTCCCGAAGCGTCTGAGGATAACGTCTCTCCTTAACGTAAATGGCCCTATCGTCTTTTACGCGTATCTCGTGTCTGGTTCTCCCCGTCGCACTAAGTGGTTGGCCTTCTTTGTGGTAGACGTCGTGAAATTCCTCAGCTAAGTCCTGGAGCGTCTGTGTCTGCCGTTTTATGGCCCCGACTCTTCCTTTCCGGCCTCTGAGTCCATCGGTGACGCTGTACGCTGTGCCTCCTATCTTTACTCTCCATCTCCGCTTGCCCGCCTTTATTTTCCCACTCAGTAAGGCCAGGGCGTCGCAACCTAGGATGCCATCATACTCCCCTGGTAGTCCTGGGACGACGTGGGCTGTCACTGCTTCCCCTGTGCTCCCCCACACACTAGTGGGGATCTGAATTTCTCCGGACACTTTACACAGACCACCGAGAGTTAGTAATTCACATTGGCACTTACGGATTTCTTGGTTCATCCAGCCCTCCGTCCGCTCGGTCCACGCTTTCTTGCTGACGAGGGTGCACGTACTCCCCGTATCTATTAGCCATTTTATTCCCGCTCCCTCGATTATCGGTAACCCACCTTCTCCTCCTGTGTTCGTTTTCATGGGGTTACCTCTCTGGTGGCACCTTCCTCAAATATTTCTCCTGCTGACCCGGGCGTTCCGCAGAACGGCTGCATAAGAGGTCATCAGTCTCGGTGATCGACGAGGCTCTTCTTGCTCCGACTCGCTGCTACCGTCTGACTCGGTCACTGGGCTGTCCTCCCTTTTCTCAGCTCTGTTTTTCTTTACCCTATGGAAGTTCACCTCCATAGGCTCTCCAATGTCCTTCGCCGGTTTTCGTACATAGGGACAATGTCTCGCCACGTGACCCACATCATTGCATTCGAAACACTTAATCTTGGGGCACCTGAAAGCTAAGTGTCCGACCCGTCCACACTCAAAACATTTCCTCTCCTGCTTCTGCTCTTTTCGTTCACGAGGTTCTCTCCTGTATGTATCCCGGGTTCTGTTCGATCGGTCGGGCCTCTGGTCCGATCCTTGGCGTGGGCCGTTGCCTCCTGACCTCCTGCTCGGCTCCCTCCGTTGCCTTCTTCTGTCTTCCATCCATGTTCCCCTTTCCGGGATGGCTGTATGAATTTCGGCCTCCTTTTCTCCTTCCTCCACCATTTGTTGCGCCATACTTAGAAAATCCCTGCCAGTTTCCGTGGCTCGCCCCGTTTCTCGGCTCAGATGTACTTTAAGCACCCTTTCCAGTACCAATAACATCGCGTTCATTTCTGGTTCATCTTTCCTTTCGCTCAGTTTGTCGGTAATCTTGTTATACCAAGCAATTAATCTAGCAGCGAAACTTCCATCCGACTGTCGGGGGCTCTTTGTTTCTCTGAGCATCCTGATCAGGTCTTCTTCAGGGGCCCATCTGCCTCCTCCATAGGCCTTCTTCAGTCGCGTCTTAAGATCTTCCCACTTTGTGCTCGTATCGCTCTGCACTTGGTTCAGTATTCGTCGAAGACCTTTGCATCACCTTCATCAATCCATCCCGCTTCTTCTCTCTTCACGATCAGTTCCGCTAGGCGGTCGCCGTCTTTAAGGAAGTGGCCAAGTTCTCCTACGTCTCCAGAGAACCTCTCGATTTGGCCAATTGCTGTGCGCATATCCTGTGCTGTCGCCGCGCGAAATTTCAGCCACTCTAGAGTTGTGGCCGCATCCGTACCTGTGGCCATTCTTTTAGAAAAGAGTCTGTCTTGCACTGTTTCACGCTCCTTTCGTCCTGGCATAAACTGCCCGCGTCACGTTAGCACGTTCTTCTCGCGTTAACGCGCTCCCGTCCCGTTAGCACGGTCCCGGGTTTCGGCACCACTTATGATGAGCCCGACACGTACTATGTTTTTAAAAAGGATAGTAAGAGTAAGGACTGTAATAACACTTCGAAAGCTAGATAACAACTGACTATATTTAATCCTGCTGAGTCCTTTTATAGGCTCAGCTTGTTTGTTTACATTGCTCTTGTCTCTCTGCCCCTAACATATATATATATATATTTATATATGTATATATATATATTATATATATATATATATATATATATATATATATATATATATATATATATACAACTTTGTCTAGCCAGATTTTTGTCTTTTGATACCCTTGTTCATTATATTATAAGTAAATAATTCACGAACTTTTATAATTGAACATAAAATAATATTTTATTTTTCATCTAACGTAATATCGGCACTGATATCCTTAAAAGTAAACCTTTAAATCCTGATTAGGCTTGGAAAAAAATCAAAATCTTTGAAATAATTTAAAAATCATATTATTTCAATTATCTCATTGTTGAATTAACATAAATTTACGTTTTGAAGTTGTCAGTCTGATTTTTTCCAATCAGGATTTAAATGTTTAATTTTAACACTTTCAGGACCGATGGCTTCGAAATAAATGTCCATCAGGCCCCAAGTCTTCTTTTTGTATAGTTATTTCGGCAAACATATATATATAAAAAAAAAATAAGCGAAGAAACTTTTAAAATAATGTACTTTTAGTGGATTAATTCCAATTTAGTAAAATTTTCAAATACGCCACGATAGCGGGCCCGCTGAAAGAAGTTTTCGGGCGGATTCAGTATCCTACGATATTAGACCCGCAAACCTAACCGGGAATACGTAATGAGGTCCCAAATCAAATACGAAGCGTATAGAACAAGGCCCGGACTAGCGGGATCGAAAGAAAACCAAGCTATCTGCTGGCGCAGACGCCACGAAGCAGGGCCCGCAGAACACATCTCTCTGACGTATATGCCACGACGCTAGGCCCGAACACGTTAACGATAGACAACGACCCCGGATTCAAAGAACTTATTAACGTACTATTCTAGTTCTACGAAGGCACATAATCGTATATTTTCATTTTGTATAGGAACATAAAGGTGAAATGGCCTTGAGGACTATAATAGAAAAAAAATAAAACACATATTTTCCGTGCTTTCAGAATCTGCAGGCAAACTTCATTTTGTTGAATGCTGACACTGAGCCAAGGAGGCTGACAGAACATGCCTTAAAACAAGAAATGACATGCCTTAAAACAAGAAAAAAAAAAACTTCATTTTGTGCAAAATAAACATATTTGTCCTCGAAATGACCTTGATTTTGCACCGATGGGGTGAAATTGACCTCGGATTCGAATTCAGCGACCCTCAAAACCACGGAAGCTCTAGTTATTTCTTCTTTAACGACTTCTTACGAAATTTTAACTACAAATGCTCATAAACCTTGACGTGATGGTGTGAAACGGATTCGGATTCAGCGTGTCGAAATACATAGCAATATATGTATGTTGTCCTTGGAAAAAAAGCACTTTTCTTTTTGTGTGTGTCTGTGTTAATAACGAACTCCTGAAATGAAACTTGTTTGTATAAAATTGTTTTGTTAATTTTTATCCCGATATGTATTCGATGTCTTCCTTAAGGTCGTCCTTCTTTTGGATTGACTCGTTATTTATTTGTGTGTTTATAGTCTGCGAAAAACATAACAGTAAAACATATGAACTTTCGTAAACATAATAAGTATAATATACGCTTATGTGTTCAGTCTGTTTGTTGTTGTTGTTGTATACGCGTGCTATGTTTCTATGTATGTGACCTATGCGTTTGTAGACATTTATCAGGATTGTGTAGTGTTTCTATTGAACAATATTAAAAATATAAAATATCACTTCACTCATAAAAGGATTCTATAATATAATATTAAGAACATGTCCAGGCCAGCGGCTATAGCCACGTTGGATGCACCGGTTCCCGTTGAACACCGATGTTAAGCAACGTCGAGCGAGACCAGTACCTGAATGGGTGACCGTCCACGTGCTGTTCGTATTATAAAAGAGTGGCAGTCAATATTTTTATTTTTTATTTTATTTTATTTTGAGCTTCGCAATTTTAGTGATGAGCTCATGACGAAGGAAGTGTTTTCAGTCTAGTAAAAAAAAACAAAAAACCAAACAAATAAAAAAAAAGAACACTAATAACTAAATTAAGAAAAAAGTAAAATGAAGAAAAAAAAAAAACAAAAAAAAAACAGATAAAATAAAAAACAAAAGTAGCAAGAATTGCATAGACTAATTTGAGTATTTAATTACTCGAGTAAATGCTTATTGGTATGTTATATATATGAATATGTCATGACAAGAAAAAAAAAAAAAATAAATAAAAAAATAAAAAAAAAAAAAAAATAAAAAAAACAATTATATTATATTATAACAACATTACAGAAATAAGAGGATCAAGTTAAAAAATAAAGAATGATGTAAATTAATTCAAGTTATTTTAAAGTTTATATTTTGTTATATAAGTTGAGTTTTTTAAAGTGTTCGAGTATTGTGTTGATGTATGGACTACCTTCAGTCAGTAAGTCGTGAAGGTCGTAAGGAATGTCTAAGTCAGTACGCAGTCTACAGTCTGTCAGTATGTGTTTAATTGTCAAAGGCTCATTACAACTTGCACAGGTTGGTCTCTGCTTTTTTTCCATTAAGTACGAATGGGTTAGATGGCAGTGTCCAATACGAAGCCTAGTCAAAATCACTTCTTCACGCCTGATGCGGTGTTCATTCGACCATGCTTTGGTAGTGTTTTTAATTTCTCGTAATTTCGTGGCTGATCTCTGCCAGTCTAATTCCCATTCTTGGAGGACCTGTGCATGTAATGCTGTACATACGTCTGATGTTGTCAGTATGTTAATGTCTGTAGTCTGTCTTTTTGTCGCCTGTTTCGCCGCTAAGTCTATACGTGTGCTTTGTGGTATGTCTTCATGTCCTGGTAGCCATAGCATCGTGATGAGTTTGTTATGTTCTTGCAGAGTGTAAAGATGTGAGAATATGCTTGTTATGATTGGGTTTGTGTTGTAGATGTTTTCCAAGGAGAGTAAAGCACTCAAAGAATCCGTACATATAGTGAGTTTTTCTTTTTGTACAGTATTGATGTTTGTCAGTGCTAGTAATATTCCTTGTAGTTCTGCTGTGAAGACTGTGGTTTGGTCAGGTAATTTCATCTGGTATGTTGTATTGTCTACTATTGCTGCTGTCCCGGTGCCGTAGTTTGTTTTGGATCCGTCAGTGTACAAATACTCTCCGTCTGAGTTCTGATTTATTATTGAATTAAACATTGTCCTCTAAAATATTGAAGCTGTCGGGTCAGTTTTTCTGTACTTTGTCAATGTCAAGTCAATCTTTAAGTTCTTTACTCTCCATGGAGGAATTTTTGTAAATGCATTCGTGTAAATTGGTGTTTGTAATAGAGTGCTATAGTTTGCATTTTCCTTTATTCTCAACATCAGTGGTTTTGCACGTGACCTCGTGTATTGCTGTAGATTATTATTATTCAAAAAATCTTGGACGCATCTGGCGCCCAGCCCTATTGATTTAGCTATAAATCTAGTGCAAATCATTTGTCGTCTGTATTGCAGAGGACAAATGTCATGGCACATAGACTCTCAGCTGGGCTAGACCTAAAGGCACCAGTAGCTATTCTGAGGCCAGTATTATGTATAGTGTCAAGGAGTTTTAATGTGGTTGGGCTGGCAGATGAATAAGCTATGCAGCCATAATCCAGAAGAGACCTGGTATAGGCACGATAGAATGTAAGCATAGTACATTTGTCAGCACCCCACTTTGTATTACTCAGAATTCTCAGTAAATTCAAGGATTTCTTGCATTTATTAAGAAGTCTTTTCAAATGGGGCAACCACGTGAGATGTCTGTCAAATGTTAGTCCTAGGAATGTTAGTGTGTCTGTGCAGTTAATCTTTGTGTTGTCAAGTGATATGTCACAGGTTAAGTTAAGTCGTTTTTTAGAGAAGATCATGTATTTCGACTTTTCTTTTGAAAATTTTAATCCTGATTTACATGACCAATTCTCTAAATTGTGTAATGTCTGTTGAATATTGTGTTCTGATATGTCAAGTCTACTGCTTGTACTGTATATGAGGAGGTCATCAGCATACAGACATACAGGAGGTCATGGCAGTCAATAGACATCCCGGCGTTAACAGCCACATTGTTGATAAACCGGTAAAATAAAAAGTCACGCAGGAGATGCATAACTAAGCACTTTGCTCAGAATTTGGGTAGTGTAGATTGCTTTCCAGAACAATTTGCTTAAAATATCCTACATAAATAAAAACATGAATAGTTCTCTTTTAAATTTGTAATGAGTAACTGATCAATTAATAATTTGCTTCCAGAGTTATGTTTACACATGGTACCTATTACACTTCGTAATAAATACAAAAAACCTCATATTATCGTATTTTGATCTAACGCAGGAACAGGATAAAGTCACTCTAGTGGTAGAAAGCGCTCCTTGCGGCGGCTTTGTGAACCTACGTCTGACGGGCTTTTCTATTGAAATATATTACAAATTAAACCCCCGCTTTCCGATTGACCGATTCAGCACATTTCTACAACACGTCTTTCTCAAGAGTTACCCACTACGTATACCGCGTTTCGTTACAATACAGCAGAAATTACGACCGGTATGAGTATATTAAGAATTTGGGTCAGGCGTAAACCCCCCCCCCCTTCTAATGAACCGATTTAGTTTATTTTACAACACATATTTACCTGTAGATTACCACTACGAATGCCGAGTTTCGTCGAAATATACCAAAAATCACTGCTGGTAGTGGCGAATTGGTATTGTGGGTCCGGAGTAAACCCCCCCTCCTAATGAACCGATTTAGTTTATTTTTACAACAGTTATTTACCTGTGGATTACCACTACGAATACCGAGTTCTGTTGAAATATACCAAAAATCACGGCTGGTAGTGGCGAATTGGTATTGTGGGTCCGGAGTAAACCCCCCCTTCTAATGAACCGATTTAGTTCATTTTTACATCTCACTTTTCTCTCTATATTACCACTACGAATACCAAGTTTCGTTGAAATATAACAAATATTACGGCTGACATAGTCAAATTAGTGTTTTGGGTTCGGGGTAAACCCCCCCTTCCGGTGGACCGACTTTGGTGGTTAACGAACTCGTTCAATCGTTTGCTAATTGAATGCTATATACCAAGTTTCGTGACGAAAAAACAAAAAATCTGGCCGCTATCGTGTTAACAGACACACACACATATATATATATATATATATATATATATATATATATATATATATATATATATATATATGCATATATATATATATATATATATATATATATATATATAGATATATATATAAATTTTAACGGGGGTCATTTTCGGTGTCTACTAGGTAGGATCGATAAAGATTTGAAGAAATTTTTCAAAAATTCCGTCATGAGTCCAACCTCAATAGCTACTTTCCTTCGGAGGAAAGTGCTAAAATATGTCCACTTTCTGATTGGGCTATCACGTCGACGTCATTACTCTTTTTACATTCTAAATGAATGGAGGGTAGAAGGTCGCTATTTCAGACAGAAATACTTTCAATCTAACAAGGTAGTTAAATACAAGCAAAATTAATATTCTTTATTTCTTGAAGAGTCAGGAAATTTTCTACCGTATTAAATGTTTCTAAATGCTGTGTAATTCCCGTCCCAACCGGTACAACTTCATCTTCCGCTACTTTTCAACCAATAAAAAAAAAATCATTTTCAAAAGAAAACAAAATTGGCTAAAGATAAAAAATAGGAAGACTTTCCCTGGACCGTTGGTGTGTGACAGACTGGAAGCAATGAAATATGTAGCAGAGTTGTAAGTTGAGTTTTGCAGTAAAGCTCAGTACGTGACCTGTCTTCAGTCTCAACATGAAATACTTTCTTCACGGAAGTCAATAGGCACCTCGAAACGTGTTCACTTCCTACGTATAGGTTTCCTTCGCTTCTGAACTGTTCATCATATAGACAACCTAAACACCTTAGCATGTCCATGTACTCGCTGTATTATTATCTATGCCGTAGGTCCCATTATTTCTATCGAAAGTAAGAACTGAAAAATACAGTGTTGAGTAAATCCTACTTTCATTTTACAAAGCGATTACAGTGATGAAGAATATCATCATGTAGAAATAAAAACAATTTTAGTTTCTTGTAATATCAAAATTAAAAATGATCTACTTCCTCTTTGAAAAGTTGACCTCGAACGTGGTCAGATAAATAACTTCACGAAAATAACGACTGCAACATTACACGGTACTGTTGGTAATTAATATTCTCAATAATCTGATGACTTTATTAGAATATTCCAATAAAATAGATGCATTTACAACTTAAAATAATCTAAGAGAATACAATAAACTCTCAAGCCTTAGAAGAAAGGCTCTATAGTTAAAACACTAATTCCAAACTAATACACTGAGGAATAGCTATTTCGTTGTGTGTAGCTTGTTTTGACGAATGTTTGGCCTTTGTATAACAAAATAACATTAGTGTTTCTCTAGCATGTAATCTTTTTAAGCTACTATACATTATAATATATATAATATTAAGGCAAAAAGTTTTTCATATAACTTTTTCTGCAGTGTTTAATCTGTAGAAGTTCTCGCTGGGTGCTCCAACAATAGTAAGCTATCATATGCACATCCTATTTACTTTGGAACTGTGCCTCCACCACCTTAAAATCTTGCAGGAATGGGTCATCCTGCGGACCACTGACGGCACCAAGATTTTGCGAGAGCTGGATGTAGTTGGATGCTGATGTTGCTACCAAGCATTTTGAGCCTCGTCAAGAGTTACTAGACAATTTCGGTGTAATTCTGTCCTCGTGTATTTCTAAGAAAGTCTTTGAAAATTCTTTTAGATGCCAACCATGGCATTTAATGAGCTGCTGAATCTTTGGGCCATCAAACACACCAGGCTTTACCTTTTCAAATAACAGGCTAGAAAATGCCGTTATGAGATACTTGACACAGTCCCTTCAGTTGGCAAAGCTTAAAAACATTATTTCCAAGTTTTGGATGTAGAGTTGAAAATGTAATGTTCTTTCCCTTGAAAAAGGACTGATGTAGAACGTTTGAATCAACAGGGTTTATTAGGTCAGATCTTAGCAGCCTGTAAATATTCTTGTTTGCATTTTCTATTAAGTAAGAAGTGTAAAATTATGTTAAACAAAAAAGCGAAAAAAAAACATGGCGGAAATCATATGAAAAAATCATTCTACGAGATTGGTCACATTCACACAAGGCGTAGAGAAAAACTTGAAGTAGTAGAAACAAAACTAACTACAGCTTTGAAAGGAGTATGCTTATTTAAACCTAAAATATCTGAAACATCCTCAGTGTTATCAATCCCTATTTCTCAAGAGCTCCGTGAACGCATTGAGGATGATCAGAACATCAAAAGCCAACTATATAATTATTTTTATAGTATTTTCCTAGTATGATGAATGTGTGATTTGGTAGCTACTGTATTGAAAATGTCATAAGCAATAGGTAGTAACTGGAGTGGTAATATGTAGTTGATGTATATAAAATACAACTTTGAAGGAAAGACTTTGCTTTCAATTCAATACCGGTGGAAGAGCGTACTTTGCCGGAGGAAAACTACACATGAGTATGTTTTAGCTCGGTTCCTCCCTCCCTCCATAGGGAGGAACCCCGCTTATAAGGTTGACCTCATGACTCAATCCGGAAGTGCCGACAAGAAAAATTAGCATTTCAGAACCCCTAGAGACTGAAAATAACGGTGGTTCAAATTTGTATGTATATATATATATATATATATATATATATATATATATATATATATTTGTCTGTTCGCGGTCTAGCACAGCGAATAAAGGTCCGATTTTGATGAAATTTGGTACAAACATCATTCGTGTAATTTGAAAGGTCAAATTCGATAACCAGAAGAATCCGCTCACCGGAACATGGTTTTGGAGCGAATGTCGCGCGAAAAAATCGTTCCGCTTACTTCATATGCTTGCAAGTACTCGTTTTATAGGCTTCCTGGCCAAGGAAAACGAATGAAACCATTTTTAAGGTGTTAGCTTTAACCGTTTTCGAGAAAACTGGAAAAATAGTTGTTGAATAACGTTTTTGGTTTGGGTACTTAGAATCATAGGATTCAGTTGAAACATTTTCTGCATGTTCGAATTTCATAAAAACTAATATGTTGAAATTTTGGTTACGTTTGGAGTTAAGGAAGGGTTAGAATAAAATATTATATTAACAGACATGAAAAGTTTTGGTAACTTTGTATGCTTTCCTTAATATCTCGAAAACGGTTGAGAATTTTGGTAAGTGGACGGTTACCATTCGAATGCTCTACAAAAAAGGTTATGAAGAAAGTTTTAATTAGGTGATGTCAATCGGAGAAATAAATGCTTAAAACTTTAAAGTAATTGATTTCGTTTATTCGAACAGTTCTTTTTGTCTGTTTTTATTCATTGTTATTTTTTAATTGCTTATAGTTGGATAATGTATTTGACAATAAAACAGATTAAGTAAAATGAGAAGATCAATTTATTGTTAGAAATATAGCGTTCCAAGAGAGAGATTCAAAGAACTTGACTATATTCAACTACCTCTATGCGGGAGGCTTTTTGAGGTTGGCCGACCCATACAGGTAAGATCATAAATCAAGACCATTCAAGAAATGTGGATCCAAAATAATAACTGTTTCTATTTTAATCTTTCCAAATAAGACTAGGGATTAGAACAGAACCGCGCTAAGATGATGCAGTTCCTGCGAATCGGACTTTTTTAAATATTTCATTATATAACTTATATTCCTCCTTCAAGTGAAAAAAAAGGCACGTCTGTATTCCTTAATTCTAATCTTTTATTTCTCACAAAGGATTCTCGCCTTATCCTGTATTTAAAGTCAGGAAGAATCTTTTGTCAAACTTTTACCCAAACCTGGATAAACTATGTATCCGTTATCTCCCATCGCTCTATACTCACCCACAAAACTTTCTAAGCGTTCCCTTAAAGTCCTTCATTCAACACTTGGGAGTCCCTCATTTTTTATGTGAATTATTAGAAACATTCTACCACAATGATTGTGAAAGATTTTTTTAATTATTATTCCCGATAAGTAGTCGTAGCTTCCAATATATTCAGTTGCCTGCTTGGTGCTGCATATTATCCAGTTTAGAATTGACAATAGCTATCAAGCTCCGCTGCACATACTTCATGGTGGTAGGATCTATTGTCAAAGGGCTTACATTCCTGCCATATCAATTTTCAGAGAACACTAAGGTTGAAAATAGAACAATCCTATAAAGGAATAGCATTTGATGGAAATATAAGGAAGGCAAAGGCAATGAACCCTAAAGTGCTCTTTGAGCAAAAAGACACCAACCAAACAAGAAAATTACACGAGAAAAAAAGGTTTCATTTATGAACCATGTTTTCACTTCCACAAAGGAAAAAAACAAAGAAAAATTTCAAAAAAGAAATTTCTCATAAAAGATCATTCGTTTGGATCAAAGGAAGCAACCGCATTTTTCAAAGATATGTTCTTTCTTTTCTATTATTGGCCCGTTTCCTTATATTCATTATTTTTCTAATGTGAAAGTTCTCGATCCTGCCCATATAAAAGGAAGCATGTATATTTAATTAATTCCCAAAGAATCAATACTGTCCATACAATATATAAATATATATATATATATATATATATATATATATATATATATATATATATATATATATATGGGTAAGAGTACGCATTGAAATTTTGGACTGTTAGCAGCAATGCAGGGAAATATAGTTTTGTTTTTTTAGTTCGTCTACCACACTAGCATATCACGCAACGTTGTTATCGTGTCCTCATATCGCCCACGAGCGTATATATACATATATATATATATATATGTATATATATATATATATATATATATGTATATATATATATATATATATATATATATATATATTAATTTTTTTATTATCTAATATATCTAGTTAAAAGGGTTTATTTCCTATTTGTAAGGAACGTTTTTCAAATATAAATAAAATTATATTTTATTCTACAAGTTTAGAAAATTGCCTCGTAATCAATCGTTAGATTAGAAAGAAAAAAACCCGACCCACTGGTTTGCGGCAGCTTTAGAGAAATAGAATTAACCTTTAATGACCAAAGCTGGAATTCTAGATCCTGGAATTCGGCCTACAAAGGTTCCAAACCAATTAAGCCTTGAGGACTAGAATCGATTGTCTCAGCTCCTCTTTTAATTGCATGTTTCACTATACCTTCTTTATTTACTCCGTATGGAGTCAGGACTTATTTCTTATTTAGGTAAGGTAACTGGAAAATTCTCACAAGCCAACACTGCGTGAAATTATCATCTTTCCGCAAAAAATAAATTATATTTATTATTATTTAGTATAGAGCTCGCTATAGAGCGTTTTTGTTTCAATGTTTCTCGAAAACCGTAACAGATATCGCTTTAAAAATGGTTTCATTCGGTTTTTTTTTTACGCTAAGAAACCAGTAAAACGAGTACCTGCAAGCATATGAACTCGAAACTTAATCGTTACGAATTTATTCACGCGATTTCTGTCTAAAAAGCATCTTCCGGTGGACGGATTCTGCTGGTTAACGAACTTGACCTTTCAAATCGAAGTCGCATTAAATTTATGCGTACGCTCCACGTACAACGAATTGAAACCATACACAGAAAACCATAAGGCATAACTACAATACAAATTTTATCTCTCTCTAGACTCCAAAATGATCTTATTCCTTACAAAGTGATGTTTCTTTTATTATTACCCATGATTGTTCACAAGTTTTTCTGTCAACAATTATTATATTAATTTTATATACTCTACATGTTTATGGACTTCGTTTCACTATTCTGAGAAGTAAACTTATTTACTTATTTACTTTTTTGTTTTAAACTAAATACAGTATATCATTTCCGTTATTGAATAGGTGTAGACATTTTTTGGGGATGTGCGAAAGAAGAATGGACTAGGAGTCCGATGAAGAGAAAATCCGCCCTTATTTCTATAGTCCCTTATAAGTCCTATTACACGTAAGCCGATATTGGATCTACGAAAAAAACAGCCTTCTTTTCTCGGTTTCGTTCTGCTTCAAAAAGAATAACAACAAATATCTATTTTCTAAAGAGTAATATATAAATGATCCTTAAAGTGGGAAAAAGAACTTAAAGTTTTCCTTTATTTTAGCGCGGTTCCTCCCTCCCCCATAGGGAGGAACCCCGCTTATAAGGTTGATCTCATGACGCAATCCGGAAGTGCCGACTAGAAAATTTTGCGTTTCAGAACCCCTAGAGACCGAAAATGATAGTGGTTAAAATTTGTATATATATATATATATATATATATATATATATATATATATATATATATATTTGTCTGTTCGTTCTGAAGCTCCCAGACGAATGGTCCGATTTTGATGAAATTTGGTCCAAAAATCTTTCGTCTAATTTGAAAGGTCAAAATCCGCCGACTGGAAAATGGCGTTTGGGGCAAAATTCGCGAAAAAAAAATTCGTAACGCTTACGTTTTTGAGTTCATAAGCTTGTAAGTGTACTCGTTTTATATGCTTCTTGGGCTAGGAAAACGAATGAAACCATTTTCAAGGCGATAGCTTTAACCGTTTTCGAGAAAATTGGAAAAATATTTTTTTATTTACTTAGAATTATGGGATTCAGTTGAATCATTTTTTGCATGCTTGAATTTCATTAAAACTAATATGTTAAACTTTTGGTTACGTTTGGAGTTAAGGAAGGGTTAGAATAAAATATTTCATGAACAGTCATGAAACGTTTTGGAAACTTCGTATACTTTCATTAATATCTTGAACACGGTTGGGAAATCGTGGTAATTGGATAGAAACTATTTGGAAGCTTACTAAATTCTCTACAAAAAAGAATCTAAAACTATTTTTGATTAGGTTAGGTCAATCGGAGAAATAAGTGCTTAAAACTTCAAATACGTCTGTTTTGTTCTTATGAACGGGTTTTTGTCGTTCTTTTTGTAATTTTTGTCTCTTCCCTTTAGTTTTTTATTTTTGTAATTCTTATATTAGGTAAATGTATTTGTGTTTAAAACAGGATAGTTAAAATGAGAACCAATTTTCTGTTGTTAGAAATAGATGAGTTAGAAAAATACGAGTACCTCTGCATAAATTCCTAGCAACCTGAAAATTTGCATGAAAGATAGGGACAACATTATAAGGGAATTGAGAAAAGCCCTTATCGATCCCATGAGTACAAAGAATTTTTTCGAGGTCAAAGTTCGCTAAAAAAGGTTTTTAGGAATTTTCAACGAAACGTTTTGTTTTATGGTAAAAATAGTTCAGACAAAAATTGTAGATTGTGCAATTATGTACAAAACTTGTCTTCACACTTTTCTTCATTAGATTAACCATTTCTGAGCAAAGGCGATTCCAGAATTATATTTATATTTATTTATATAAATATAAATATAATTCTTTTAATTATATATTATATTTATTTATAAAAAAAAAAAACAAAAAAAATTCTTTTAATTATATATTATATTTATTTATTATTCAACATAATATGCCAGACTCGGCTAGAAGTTTGACGAGGAAACAATGGTTTGGCTACCTGCTCCTCTTTCTAAGGTCCTGACAATATGTACCGTTACAGCCCCAGCCATAAGCCTCGCAAAATGACCTGCTTGACATTTGATAATATTAAACTCGAGAAGTAGTTCCTCTTTTTGTGTCTCTGTTTACTTCAGTTATTAATTTTTATTTATGTTGTACGCCATATTTTTTAATTGGGTGCTGTTATTTTGATTGCATTTTTTTTTTCAATAAAACAAAGCTAGTAATGGAGAAGGATGTTCACGCTTATATAGAAAATAATTTTGGAGGGGACTGGGAGAATTTCGGGGGGGGGCCTGAAAGGATTTTGGGGGGTATGGAATAATAAAAATCTAGAACATAGAATAGTTAGACAATTAAAACGCTATTACGCCCAAAAGAAATTATTTTTTTCTGAACTAAGTGATCTTATTATTATTTTTAAGGTTTTTACGATACATTTTTACCGATTGCGGTGGGGGGGGGAGCAGCCCTTTCAGCCCCCCCCCTTATATACGCCCATGCACGTTTTTGTTTTATTTTATTGATGTATAGAGCTTTATTTTAGAATGAGAGCTAGATTGTGTAATTTCCGCTTCTGTGTAAGTTACTACTGCCGGTTTTCCTGACGCCTTAATATCACTTTTATTCAAGATGTTCGAGAGGATGTTGACAATTTTCACGATATATATATATATATATATATATATATATATATATATATATATATATAAAAAGAAGTTTATTTCTACTCTAAGATTTTCAAATGACATTAGGGTTAAGAACGGAACCGCGCTAAGATGTTGCAGTTCCTGCGAGTCGGACTTTTTTATCATTAAAATAACGTCAGACTCATCTTATCTTTTTTTGTCATATTTTTCTTTTGTGCGACATGAAAAGCTTCTAATAAAAATACTAAATATTTCGCTTTCTAACCACTTACTAATTTTCATTGAAACTAATTTTTTAAAAAATAATTTAATACATACTTATTAAGGTAGTTAAACCTCCCCAAAAAATATATTTTTTAAAATATATCTAAAATGCATATCATGTAAGAGTAGCAGCTTGTAAGCGAAGATAACTCTTTCCCCCAGTCTTTTTCTAATTTACGAAAAGGGCAAATCTCCCAATTTTTCATGCAAAATTTTATAGATAAATCGATGTCACTCCTATAAGCACCTATAGGAAGAAAAACAAGAAAATGATAAACGCTTTCATTGCGTTGGAATCATACCATGCCAACAGTTTCGAAACTTATGAGATCGCTTAATTGTGCTTGTCAAGCTTCAGAGGAGGAAATTTATTAAACTCTCGAATCATCAGCTTCCATTTACCACGATTTCTTAATGTTCTTTGAGATATCTAAGTAAATATGTGAAACGCCAAAATACTTCCTATCCTCCAACCGTAGGTGATATTAGTTTTTATTAGTGGACTTCCGATAATTCGGCATCCTATGATCCGGCACGACAGGGGTGTCAAGGCCAAACATGTGAAGTGCACCTCTTTAGTTCTTATGCATTAATTCCGCGAATAATCCATGATGCACGACAGGGTCGTA